>JBAPGN010002415.1:0-14491 GCA_037355405.1 Vitis amurensis | reverse complement strand
TGTAGCTAAAAGCATGCTTTAACTTGTCCAAGTAGCTCCTGTTCCCATCATTTATGGCATGCTTGAATTTGATCATAAGCTGATTAAAACATGTAACTTTGCCACAAAATGGTTTTTTTTTTTTTTTTAAAAACCAATTACTAAGGACCTTAATGAAATTAATTGAGTTTAAATGAATCATATTTACTACTCAAGGTGCCTTAAACCATATAATTAGGTGTTCTACCCCAAAAATAGCACTTTTTTTCGGGTTATATTTTAAGTTATATAAAGTAGAAAAACGATCACCCCCAAACCGGACTCTAATTTGCTAGTCCCTAAGCAATGAGAGGAGATAAAAAACTAAAGGGTTTTAGGGAGGTGTAACAACATAATATACATAAAAGGGATCATGCAAATCACTCCAAAAAAAATGTGTCAATTTTGATGAAGTGGCATGAAATGAACAATCCAATGGATCAATAAAAAATGTGAACTCAACTATAAAAAGAGTTGTCAAAGCATTTCATGATCATTAGAGATACAAGAGAATGGGATATTATGCAAGTGAGTATCAAAATATTTCCACTTCCCAAAAGAATCCAAATCAAATTCTTCCACCTAAAGCTAAGTTTATTATTAGTTTCCCGGATTTTATAGATGGTCAAAACTAATTCTCTCCCCTTCAACCTAGTTCTTTCAAAGCTTAGCAAAACTAATCAAACCTCCAATAGGCTAAGGAACGCACTCTTTTCTTTCACAATTTTTCTTGTAGGAGTGCAAAGGCTTATAAAGGCATTTCTTTTCTAAATTGTCATGTAACGGGGTTTCCATCGATGACTCCCAACCAATTTAAGGTTTTTAGGCATCAGCTTTAAGGATTTTTTCAACCACTAACTCCTCGGATTCACAAGCCCGGACTTTTGGAGCAATGAATTTTTAAAATACCCAAGCAACCTGACAGTATGGCTAAAACTCCACCTATTCACCCATGTACACGAGCATTGAGGTCGGTGTCACTCCCAACCAATGCAAGGTTTAGGCACCAGGTTTTAAAACGATTTTCACCATATACCCCTCGGACCTTTGTCGCGGTTTCAAGCAAGTAAAACATTTTCTTTTTTTACTTTATTTTCTTCAAAGGACTCATGGCTTTTACAAGTGTCTCAACACTATTAAAAGGTCCCCCAAGGTAACCCCAAGTCTAAAATTTTCTAAGTCAAGAGGGAAATAGTTCTTCATTCTTATAAATTCGGAATCCTATTGTGTTAGTGGGTGCGAATAGCTTAAGGTGGAAGAGATAAGTTGCATGCATGGGAGTTTCAAAATTCATCAACTTTTAGAAGAGGCATAATACAAACTCTAAGACTCATGTAATTAAGTTGAAAACTCGACTTCTCTCATTTAATTCTGAGAGTTAATCCTTTAATAATCCATGGAGTTTAAAGCAAAAATTTATAAATTTAAACAAAAAGTAGAGCTAATTAACTAAGTATGATAAAAAATTCAAAACTAATTATTGCACGGCCTGTCATCTCTCCCCCCAATCCGAGATGACATTGTCCTCAATGTGTAATTCGAAAATTAAGTGAGGAAGATTAGTCGGTACCTCATGTGATGTGGACTTGGATGATTGAGTATATGTGATATCCATCTCTGTTTTCATATAACAATATATGAATGATAGAGTAATTTTTATACTAAATATTTACAAAATGATGAGTGGGCCCCCACTTTTAGCAGTCTGAGTGACGATTAGGCTGTCTATAGGGTCCTATGTGTCCCTGTAGTGAATGGGTATACGTAAAGGGCAATGACATTTGTAAGAAGGCTAGGTGGTATGTAAAAAGGTGTTTAAAATTGCGAGTAGTCAAATACATTGGTTAAGTCTTAAAATTCGCACAAGGGGGGGGTGTGTGTCGGCGAATTTTTCGCACAAGGGAGGCGGCGTGTGAGATGTGGCGAAAATTTTCGCACAGAGGGGCCACTAACTATTACCCGGCAAAGCGAAATTGGATTTTCTTTTCAAATGCCATAACTTCTTCGTTTCAAATCCCAAAGGCACCGTGAAGCGGAGATTCTCCTTAACTTCCAAGCTTCAAAAAGATAAGGTATGCCCATTAATTTGAGCCTTCAGAAAGGGGCTCCAAAAAACGTCGTCCAACAGTAGCAAAATGGGGCAGCTGTGTTAGCTTTTGCAAGTTTGTCTCAACGTGGCCCATAACTTCTTCGTTATTCAAACTAACCAAATCGTGCACGGTTTGAAGCTATGAACTCCTGACTTCCCAAGCTTTGAAACGAGATATAGTATGCATGAAATGAACTTCGGGAAGTGCTCGAAATATGCCCAACAGTTGCTGAAATGGGGTGGTGCGAATTGCTCTGTTTTGACTTTTCTCCCCTATTTTCCCTTTTTTTTTCACCATAACTTTGATTTTTGCAAGCATCATACCTGCATGAACACTTCAAAACTCATCTTAAAAACATATTAAAACTAAATTAAAGCTAAGAATTCAAACTAAAACATGCATAAATTTAAAGAAACCCATAGAATTAAATGAAAAGCGATGCATGTAACCCCAAAAAATTAAGGATGAACTATATTAGCTCACGCTCACTCACCACACCCACTTCATGCCTGAATTCCCCCTGGATCCCAAAACAAAATGGCATCACTTCCCATTTTGGTCCAAGGGAATTCGTTTCTCTTCTCTTCCCCGGAGAAGTGGATGCTTTAAAGGATTTAGGTAACCCTTTATCATCTTGAACCTTATGATTTTCAATGGAAGGTTGGTCCATAGAGTTGTCATAGCAATCCCCCACCAAAGTGTCGATCATCAACACTTTCCTTGTTCTTTTTGCATTGGTTCCTTGAAGGTTATGGTGGGGTTGAGGAGGAAGCTTCCTTTTCCCCCTTGCTATGTCGAGATGGTTGAGCTCTCAATGGAGTCTGAACTTTTCTAATTTCCTTAGTGATAGATCATTATAAACCCTCTCCATTCTTACATTCATTGAACTCTCCAAATTATCAATCTTTTCATTAAGATGAGAGTTGATCTTTTGTTGCTCACCTACAAAGTCCTCCATGACTTTGCTTAACTTCAAAATGGCTTGCTCCAATGAAGATGTACTCATTGATGGTTGATGTTGAGGTTGGCTTGTAAGGTTGGGATGGTTTATATACTCAAATGAAGTTGGCATGGCTTGTGGTTGTGCTTCAGTATGCACATTCCTCAATTCAAACTCTTCTATCCTTCTAGCCATAGATGCTAGCTTTGCCTTCATGCTCATGTCTTCATTCAAAGCATCCTTACTACCCCATTGGCTTTGTTGAACTTGCCTTTTCCCTAATTCAATCCGATCCCTCATGGATAAGTATGCAAATTTGTCCTTCTCATGATCATAATGAGAGCTTTGATCTTCATATGGAATTTCCATTTCTAAAAAAAAAATGATATTCAATTAAGACTCTGTTCTTCAACTTGTACCAGGGTTCCCTCTTGGTCTCGAATCCAACAAGGAATCACAAATGAAATTAAAACCAAAAATAATAAGAAAAATAGAATAAAAAATTTAACTAAATAAAAACTTAAACTAAAAAAAAAATTATTTAAGAAAAAACTCACCCAAACTTGTGATGAAAGATTTCACCAAGTTACCCTTAAATTGGTTGCTCACTGCTGCTTGTGGCACCTTCCCGGCAACGGCGCCATTTGATTTGGACTACTGGTAGCTTAGCTTTAAAGGCGTTACAACAAAATTTATAACCTTGAATTACTATTACTAAAGTAGCCAAGCTACATATTAGCATAAGTGGTTCTTAGGGCATCGTTTCACTGGGATGGTTCACTCACAAATGATAAAAATTGATATTCAAATTAGGAAAATTAGGTGATTTTCTCATGGCTGTTAGCTTTATAAAAGAAGACATAAGATGTTTTTAGAAAGATTTTAAAACTAATCTTAAGCAACATTAAAGACAAAATGGAAAGGGTGCTAAAAAGCAAGTTTCTCAAAGATTAGGATAGACTATGCTCTGGCTCTTATGACAAATGTGGAAATCTCAGGATAGGCTTTCTCGCTTGGGTGCAACTATTGGTGATGCTTGCTTCCCGGAACCCGGTATGGATTAGCAAATCAAAGTTTTAATCCTTTAAAATGAACAAAACAGATGGTAGCGGAATTTCAATCAATGGTTATATTCACCTTAACTTCCTTTGAATGGCTCGTAAGAGATAACTTAATGGTCTAAAGGCCAAAAGCTTACCAAATATTGGCAACTCAAAGTCATTCCGGCGTGATAAACTACCTTTCAAATGGCCATTGAAATTTGGTTCTCTACGGATTAATGCAAAACTTGGAATTTGAAAAACCTCACCTTCAATAGCTCGTAGGAGATAACTAATGGATAGAAATACCAAAAGCTTATCAAGTATTGGCCGTTGGAAGTTGTCCAAAAGGAAATTAAAAACCAACTTTCTGCATTAATTGAACCATTATTGAAAAACGACTACCTACCCTTCTAGGTACGAGAAATTTCCATGGGATTGCATCCAAGCCATCACATAACATCCATACTTTGAGAAACTAAAAGTTTTAGCCAATCATCCTCTGAGGAAAAGCCCTTAGAGGCTGTTTGGCTACTAAGAAAAAGAAAATAGTGAGGAGAAAAGAGAAAACGAGAGAGTGTAAAACGTAATATGTATTCTATATTCTATATTTCAATATATTCTATATGTTCCAAGAGGTGATTTCCACCCCTTATATAGTCTTTACAAAAGCAAAAGCTTGTGATTGGTTAGTTACAAGGATAAGAAAGGAAATTACATCAAAAATTACATAGGAAAATATCTAAAGTGGAGTCGGCAAAAACAGAGCAAAATTCGCACCAGGGTGTGCGAAATTTTCGCACACCTGAGGGAGGTGTGCGAGTTTCGCACACCATTTCGCCACAGCTAAAGGGGGTGTGCGAAATTTTCGCACACCTGGAGCAGTTGTCTTCCAAAGGCCATATCTTCCTCGTTTCAGCTCCAAATCATACACGGTTTGAAGCGTTGGATTCTTGACTTCCTGATCTTTAAAATGGTATATAGCATGTAAAAATTGGACTTCGGGAAGTGCTCCAAAAGTGCCAACGAAGACTGCAGCTGCTGTCCTCTGTTTTCCTCCTTGCTTCTCTTTGCTTTTCTCCTTGCTTCTCTTTGCTTCTCTTTTTGTTGGCTTGCTTTGGTGTAGCTAAAAGCTTGCTTTAACTTGTCCAAGTAGCTCCTCCATCATTTGGCATGCTTGAATTGATTATAAGCTGATATAAACATGTAAACTTTGCCACAAAATGGTTAAAACCAATTACTAAGGACCTTAATGAATTAATTGGGTTAAATGAATATGATTACTACTCAAAGGTGCTTAAAACCATTATAATTAGGTCTACAAAATAGCACTTTTTGGTAGTAATCATTTAGCAAATCAAGTTTTAATCCTTTAAAATGACAAAACAGATGGTAGTGAATTTCATCAATGGTTATTCACCTTAGACTTCCTTTGAATGGCTCGTAAGAGATAACTAATGGTCTAAAGCCAAAAGCTTACCAAATATTGGCAACTCAAAGTCATTCCGGGTGATAAACTCACCTTTCAATGGCCATTGAAATTGGTTCTAATGGATTAATACAAAACTTGGAATTGAAAACCTCACCTTCCAATAGCTCGTAGGAGATAACTAATGGATAGAAATCCAAAAGCTTATCAAGTATTGGCCGTTGGAAGTTGTCCAAAGGAAATAAAAACCAAACTTTGCATTAATGAACCTTTAATGAAAAACGACTACCTTACCTTCCGGGTGTGAGAAATTTCCATGGGATTGCATCCAAGCCATCACATAACATCCATACTTTGAGAAACTAAAAGTTTTAGCCAATCATCCTCTGAGGAAAAGCCCTTAGAGGCTGTTTGGCTTCCAAGAAAAAGAAAACAGTAAAGAGAAAAGAAAAATGCTAAGTGTAAAACGTAATACGTATTATATATTTCTATATATATATTCCAAGAGGTGATTTCCACCCCTTATATAGTCTTTACAAAAGCAAAAGCTTGTGATTGGTTAGTTACAAGGAGAAGAAAGGAAATTTATACAAAAATATCCAAAAGAAAAGATCTCGCGTGGAGTCGGCAGAAACAGGGGAAAATTCGCACACCTGAGGGAGGTGTGCGAGTTTCGCACACCATTCGCACAGCTTAAAGGGGGTGTGCGAAATTTTCGCACACCTGGAGCAGTTGTCTTCCGAAGGCCATATCTTCCTCGTTTCAGCTCCAAATCATACACGGTTTGAAGCGTTGGATTCTTGATTTCCAGAGCTTTGAAATGGTATATAGTATGTAGAAAATGGACTTCGGAAAGTGCTCCAAAATTGCCAAAGAAGACTGCAGCTGCTGTCCTCTGTTTTCCTCTTTGCTTCTTTTTGCTTCTCTTTGCTTCTCTTTGCTTTTCTCCTTTTGTTGGCTTGCTTTGGTGTAGAAAAAAGCTTGCTTTAACTTGTCCAAGTAGCTCCTCCATCATTTGGCATGCTTGAATTGATTCATAAGCTGATATAAACATGTAAACTTGCCACAAAATGGTTAAAACCAATTACTAAGGACCTTAATGAATTAATTGGGTTAAATGAATATGATTACTACACAAAGGTGCTTAAAACCATTATAATTAGGTCTACAAAATAGCACTTTTTGGTAGTAATCAGGCCGTTGTCAATCTGGCGTAAGAAGCGGCTTCCACCCACTTGGTGAAGTAATCAATGGCTACTAAGATGTACTCGTGCCCTCTGGAAGACTTGGGCAAGATCTTTCCAATGATATCAATACCCCACACTGAAAATGGCCAAGGAGATGTGAGCGCATGCAACTCCAAATGTGGCATGTGAATGAGATCACTGTGCATTTGGCACTCTGGGCACCTCTGAACGAACTGACAACAATCTGCCTCCATAGTAAACCAGAAATAACTTGTCCTCATAATCTTTCGGGCTAACATGTGTCCTCCCATGTGTGGGCCACAAACTCTTGCATGAACCTCTCTCATCACTCGATCTGTAGAGGCACGGTTTAGACATAACAACAATAGGCCATCGGGCGATCGTCTGTACAAGGACTCTCCACAAATCACAAATCTAGTGGCTAGCTGCCTCAAAGCTCTCCTATCCTTGGTTGAGGCTGACTCAGGGTAAGCGCCACATAACAGGAACTGATAAATGTAATGATACCAGGGCAGCTCATCCTGGTTCTCAATATCCCCAATCAAACAATAGTAAGCTAGTGCAAACCTAGTCTCAATTAGCAATGGTTGCATAGTCACTCCCGCAAGAATCTCAATCACAAAAGCCAAGGTGGCTAACGCATCAGCAAATTGATTTTCTGCCCTAGGCAAATGTATATATCTCAACTCCTCAAACCTATCAACCAACAAATCTAAATAAGCATGATAGGGTTTCAACTTCTCATCCCGAGTCCTCCAGATACCCTGAGTCTACTGAATAACCAAGTTGGAATCCCCGTGGATTTCCAACTGTCTAACTCCAAGATAGAGTGTAGTCTCTAGACCTGTAATGCATGCCTCGTTCTCAACAACATTATTAGTCAGCCAGTGATGATAAGAGAATGCCAACCAGACTGATTTGGGAATATGATCACCCTGAGGTGATATCAATAGGATGCCAATCCCAAACCCCGACCGATTGGTGGCACCATCAAAGTACAACCGTCATCCTGCAATACTAGTCACTGAGACAAACTTCTCATCAAGGAAATCATCGTCAACCGGTTTGTCATCAAATACTGGCAAAGAAGCCAAATGATCTGCAACAATGCTCCCTTTTACTAATTTCTGCATAACATACTGAATATCAAACTCTGTCAGTAGCACTGACCATCTCATGAGCGTACCAGTCAAAACAGGCCTGTCGAAGATATATCTCAATGGATCTAATCATGATACCAATAATATGGAATACTCGGTCACATAGTGTCTTAGCCTTCTGGTAGCCCAAACCAGTGCCAAACAGACGCGCTCAATCATAATGTATTTACACTCATACTCAAGCATTCTCTTACTCAGATAATAAATGGCTCACTCTTTTCTTGAATCATCGAGCTGAGTTAACATGCATCCCATGGCAATGTCCGATACTGACAAGTACAGAAGCAAAGGCCGCCCTAGTGTAAGCGGTACTAAAACTGGAGAAGAAAGGAGACACTCCTTAATCTTCTTGAAAACGCGCTGGCAATCATCATTCCAAACTATAAACTGGTTCTTCCTCAGAAGATGGAAGATAGGCTCGCATATGTCTGTCAATCTAGAAATGAAACGACTGATATACTATAGTCTGCCAAGAAAGCCTCTAATCTCTTTCTCAGTCCTCGGAGCAGGCATGTCAAGTATGACTCTGATATTTTCGGGATCAACCTCTATACCACGCTCACTGATGATGTGTCCTAGCAATTTCCCAGAAGTCACCCCAAAGGTACACTTCTTGGGATTCAATCTCAGCCTGAACTGTCGGATCTTCTTAAAGAATCTCTGTAGTGCTACTAAGTGATCTTCCCTGTCTCGGGACTTCACTATCATGTCATCCACATATACCTCAACGTCTCTGTGCATCATGTCGTGGAATAAAGTAGTAGAAGCTCTCTGATAAGTGGCTCCCGTATTCTTCAACCCAAATGGCATAACCCAGTAGTAGTAAGTACCCCACTCAGTGAAGAAAGAACTCTTCTCCATATCCTCTAGAGCCATCAAAATCTGATTATACCCAGAAAATCCATCCATGAAGGACAACATCGAATGCCCTACAGTGCTGTCAACTAGCATATCAATGTATGGAAAGGGAAAATCATCCTTAGGACTGGCTTTGTTAAGATCCCTGTAATCGACACATACCCTAACCTTGCTGTCATTTTTAGGAACAGGGACGACATTAGCCAGCCACTCAGGATATTCGACCACTGACAGGAAACCAACATTGAGCTGTTTCTGAATCTCTTCCTTAACCTGCAAACTCCATCAAGGGTGTAATCTTCTCAATTTCTGTTTAACTAGTTTAGCATGAGGCAGGATGGGCAAGCGATGTTGGACTATAGAGGGATCAAGGCCTGGCATGTCCTCATATGACCATGCAAATGCATCTAGGTATGACCTAAGCAGGTCAATCAGTCTACTCCTCTCGTCAGGAGATAAGGAGGTGCCAATCTTCAGCTCCCTGGGCTGATCAAGGGTCCCGAAATCTACTAACTCGGTGCTATCATAAACGGGTGTTACTTTTCTTTCCTCCGAATCTGAATTATATCCGACTAATCACTCAATAGGCCATCTGGGCATCTCACATCATCAACATCATGTATATATGTCGTGGGTGACGGTGGTACAATCAAAGAAAAATGCAGTGACATAGGTGAATACTCGAAAACACTCATATCATTATTATTTCCACCAGCCACATCATCAAAGTGGGTGACAAACCCGGACATAATGTCAAAAGAAATAGGTCAGTCCATAGAATCAGACGCTCCCTCAACAGTGATAACATTAGGAGTAACAACAGTAACAGAGTCATCATCATCTATCTCAAGCATAAAAGCCCCAAACATATCCAAAGCGGAACTAGGCTCATGTGGGGCTGCATCCAGAATACGACTAGTGCCAATCATATCCATCTCATCTGTGCAAGCATCATAAAGAGTGACTTCATCAGTGTCAATCGCAGAAACTCCGAACAAATCGAAATCAGAGTGGGGACCGTGTGGGACTGCATCGAGAATACGGTCTACACCTATCATGTCCATCTCATCGGTACAAGCATCAGGCAGAGTCACCCCATCAACATCAAGCACAGTATCCATAAGTATATCATAATAAAAAACTGCCTCCGAGAAGCATACAGAGAACATGCTGGCTCGGTCGGGCGACGGGGGTGCAACTATCATAACATCAGGTGTCTCAGGGATCCCGACACCCAAGTGCATCTTCCCCAAGGTCCACTAGAGGTCTTGAACCTCAACAGCCTCTGAAATACAAAGGATCCCCTCCATGTGGGGTGCATGATCTGAACCTCTGACAAAGTAATCAGTCAACTGAAAGGTGTATGGGCGAAGGGGATAATCAAATGGAACCCCAGACAAGCGGGCCCTTACACTATCCTTGCGTAGTCGCACCATGTAACGTATATCCTTCTCCTTAGGAGTGTAACCTAACCCATAAGTGATTCACGCTTGACTTCCCAGCCGGGTCTTTTAATCAAAAACATTTATAAAACCTATGACCTTATACTGGCGTAGCAAAGCTACTATAGTTATAGCAGTTCTAGGGTCGAACTCAGGATGGGTTTTCACTCTACCAATGATAGCCTCTAAATTAGAAATTGATTCTGATGATTTCCTTTAACACAAACTTTAAATTTAAAAGAAAATAAAATTGTTTTGAAAGTGGTGATTTAAACTAAACTCACATAGAACTAAGTAAAAGTGGAAGAAAGAAAGTCTCCCGGAGCTAAGGGTTGCTAGGTTCAAGTTCCAGATGCAAAGTGGAAAATTCCGGATTTTTCTCCTCGCATTGGGATTTAACCTATAGTTATTCCCGAACCGGTATAGGTTTGACAATGAAGATTTAATCCATAACAAGTCACTAGAGATGGTAGTCAAGGTCCATTAATGACTTAAGACACTATGGACTATCACCTTGAATCACTTTCCACTGGCTCGTATATGATAACTAATGGACTGATATGGATCTAGCAATAAGCATCCACAGAGACCTTAAGCTTACCATGTATTGGCCAGTCAAAGTGATCCTAAGGGATTTAGAGCAAAACCTTGGCTTTAAAAGCCATTTATGGACTCCAACCACCTGAATTCAATGCACGGAAACTTTCCACCTTTTAATCTGGACTTTTCACCTAGCTTCCTTCACTCCAAGAAACTAAATGTTTAGCCTCTCATCCTCTGGGAAAACATCCTCAGAGGGTGTTTGGCTTGCAAGAAAATAGAAAATAGAAGAAAGAAAATAAAGGCAAAAGAGATCTCTGTATTACACTAAGTATCAAATTTACATTGGTCTCCTGGAGAAAGCTCCCCGAAAGATACATTTTCAGTGATTACAAGAGAAATTATATAGGAAGGTAATTTTACCCTTCCTTGGATACTTCTTAGCTAAGGAATTACATGAGTGTTGAATACAAGGAGAAAATGGAAATTTTAAACACAAAAATATCAGAAGAACAAGAGTCGGCAAAAATATCCAATTTTCGCACGCTGAGTTCAATTTCGCATGTTGGTTTGAGGTGTGCGAAAATTCGCACAGTGGACTGAGGGATTTCGCACCTTAAACAGTGGTGTGCGAAATTGTCCCTCAGCTTGATGCAGTCGTCTTCCTAAGTCCGTATCTTCCTCATTTCAGCTCCAAATCATACATGGTTTGAACCATTGGATTCTTGACTTTCTGAGCTTTGAAATGGTATATAGAATGTAAACAATGGACTTCGGGAAGTGCTCCAAAAGTGCACTAAAAGACTGCAGCTGTGTACCCTGTTTTCATCCCCTGTTTTCTTCTTCTCCATTGTTTCTCCCTTGTAAACTTTGAACGGCTAAGGCAAAGGATTATGAGGCTCCATAGCTTGATTTCTTCATAAATCTAAGCTTCCAAAAGCTTTGCCATGAACTATAAATAGCTCTCCCTCATCCTTAAATTGCTTTGGTGTGCATAAAGCTATCAAAAAGCACCAAAACTTAACACAATTGTTAGAAATCTGATTGCAAGGGTCCCTAACATGTTAATCGAGTTAAAAGGTAATAATTACTACTCAAGGGTGTTTAAAAGAGCTAATTACAAGCTACAAAATAGCATGTTTTGAGTAGTAATGACTCCCCCCAACCGACATATTGCTAGTCCCTTAGCAATTAAGGAGAGAAAAACTAAGTAAACGTAAAAATATACATAAAAGAAGTCATGCAATTCATTCCAAAAAATAATTGAGTGGCATGACTGATATCAAAACACATCTCACATGGGTGAACTAAAGATATGAAAATTCAAAATGCAATAGGAGTTATCAAAGCTTAAACTTAAACAAAAAGTACAAAGAGTGGAGATTATGCAATTAAGTATCAAAAGAATCTCTACTCTCAAGGTTCCAATCAAACTCTTCCATAAAAAAGCTAAGTGTTAATGAGATTAGCTTTCGGATATAGTATATACAACTATCCTCACCCTCCAACCTAAGCTTTATGCTTGAACATGGCAAAATTAATCAACTCTTAGTAGGTTAGGAACGCACCTTCTTATTCACAATTCTTTTTACTCACTAATCTTTAACCAATTCACCTATGTAGCAAGCAGAGGATCGATGACTCCCAACCAATCAAGGTTTAGGGCATCGGGTTTTAAAGGCTTTCGCCACCCCTTCGGATCATGCTTAGGTTTCAAGGAAAGAATAGAAGCTTATTCTCTCTTTTTCATTTTTTTTTTTTTCAAAGACTCATTGGTCTTTATGAGGTGTCCCAACACTATAAAGAGAGGTTAAGTAATGAACCAAGTCAAAATTTTCCTAAGCTTAGAAAGTGAGAAAGTTTTACATCATATATCCGGGATCTAATGTGCACAGTGTGTGTAAAGCTTGAAATGGAAGAAGTAAGTTTGAAATCAAAGAGGCTTCAATAGATTATCAACTTTGAAAGCATAAAACAAACTCTAAGACTTAAATAATTAAGTTAAAACTCGACTTATCCTATTTTATTTTTGAGAAATTATCTTTAACAACCATAGAGAATGATTCAAAAAACTTTTAAAAATTTTAAATTTAAAGCAAAAATCAACTAAAATACCAAAATGACTTAGTATTAACAACAAAACTTCCTTTCTCAACTCTCCCCCCAACCAAGTTGAACATTGTCCTCAATGTTTCAAAAGCGATTAAAATAAAGGGAGGAAGTGGTACCTCCTGAGTGAGACAAAGTCTGAGTATAAAGGAGGTAAGGAGTGCTTTAAACCACATGTTGCAAAGACAAAAGAGTAATGAGAAAAGGGAATATAATCAAAAAGGATATATATATATATATATATTACTTGGTCAAGACCTATACAAAGCATGATTTCAAGTAATACTTCCAATCCCAGTTTATAACATATGCAAAAGATGGGATTTACAAGTCTAATATAAAAAACAAGTAAAACATAAAAACATCATATATGAGGGGGGTCATGTGATGGCTCTGCTCTGGTCTCCTCCTCTGGTATGGTCTGCTCAGCTGGCAAACTCTCCTCATCTGGCACTAGAGGCTCGGATGGTGCAAACCTATTATGCCCAAGAGGAGTCTGCATACTCAGATGCTGCTGAATCTGATGAAGGATCGTGGTATGCTGAGCCTGAGTAGCAATGATCTGATCCTGGTGTGCACGAATAGTGGCCATCTGGTGGATGATAGAATCCTGAGCAGTGCTCAGTGTCTGCACTGAACGCACTAAGCCTCTGAACTCCTGAAGAGAAACAGTGACAGTGGGCTCAGATGAAGGAGGAGGTGCTGGAGTAGCTGGCATGACTGGTGGAGCATCCGAAGTGATAGGAGAAGAAGGATGTATAGCCTCGGGCATATCCACTGAGGTGTGTGCTGCAGGGGCAGGGGGTGTAGTGTCAGTGAGAATCTCATCCTGCTGGGCCTGAGGTAGCTGCTCATCTCGGGGAAGCTCTGGAGGTGCAGGCACAACTGGGGCTCCCTGGGGTGCAAAATAGGCTACCAAGTGATGCCATTTGTCGAGAGAGAAGTCCTCTCGGCAATGGCGGCGCCTCTCAAGACGGGGCTCTTCAGGAAAGCCCAGGTGCTCTAAAATCTGGCAGAGGAGTCTGGGGAATAGTAATGGTATGCCATCTGCCCTCTGAAGCTTCTTCCGATGGACTTTCTCTTCAAAGTGAAGAAGAGAAGTCATAATCAAATGATGAGGGCCGAAGAAATAGCCCTCAGAAATCCTAAATAATGCCCTCAAGTATAAGCTCCTATCTCCTCTGAAACTTATGCTTGAAAGGGGGGAAATAGGTTGGCACGCAGGGAGCACATCAAAATGAAGGAGCATCCAGATGGAAGCCTCTCTCCTGGTCAATACTTGAAACTGTAGGAAGTCCCCCTGGAACAATAATTGCGAAAAACCATTTGTCCAACCTCTGAAGGAAAAATGAGGAACCACTTCCCTGAAAGTCTGCCTGTAATCACAGGGGTCATATATTGGTATACGGAGGGGCCTCAAGCAATGTTGGACGAGCTCCAATGGACCCTGCGTCCGTCAGTTAGTAAAATTGGGATGAGAGCTAAGGTAAGATGCGGAGACTCCGGAGTAGTCATAAGATTGATTAAAAAAAATCTATAATCTTTTACTCTGGATAGTTAAGAATGCCTAGGAGTGAGAAAAGACTCCATGTATACCTCATGCAGCATCGAATGAATCTCTGAGCTCTGAGCTCTTGTCTTAAGGCTCTAATCTCTC
>JBAPGN010002414.1:0-14538 GCA_037355405.1 Vitis amurensis | reverse complement strand
GCACACCTCAAGGGTGTGCGAAAAATTTTCGCATAATGTGGATCTCCAAGACAGAGAGCATGTTTTGGAATTTGGCGGCAAATTAATTCGCAAGCGTAAGGTTGTGCGAAGCTTTCGCAAGGCACATACGTGCAAATGCGGAAATTGGATTCTTCCAATTGGCCATACCTCGTAAATCCAAATGAGAACCCGTTGCAAGCTATGACTGATTGCCTCAGCTTCAAAACAGAGCATATGGTATTGCATAGATGTGAGTCAAAAGGGCTCCAGAAACTGTCCAACAGCTTAGCAAAATGGGTGCAGCTGTGTTTAGTTTTGCATAGCGTTCTTACAAATTGCGTGCTCAATTATTCATATCCCGTCCTTAGCGTAATCTCTGTCATTCTCACATACAACGCTGCACGTTTTGAAGCTATGCGACTTCCTGACTTCCCAAGATTTGAACTGAGATTACTCGCCAGAATGCATGAATGAACCTCGGGAAGTGCAATATGGCCAAGAAGTTTTTCGCGTTAGATCTGAGGTACATCCTTAGCGCTCGGCGCATTCGATCCAGGGCCTGTATCGGTATGACTTACGTATTGGTCGTGTTCGCATCACGCCCTATATTTATGTCTTACCGTGTGTGGTGTCTAGTGCATCTACATCACTCTTTTATTCTCTCACCATACTTGTTGTATTTTGGAAGCATCAATTACTGATGAACACTTCAACAATCCTTTTAATCGCTGATTATTATTAAAAAATATGCTCTTTATGGTGTGATTGCTCCTCTCACATACGCAACCTCATATGAGAAGGAATATATAAGAGGTATAAATCTTAAAGGCTCTACTGTGTGATACTCAATTAGACTTTTAGATGTTACCCAAAAGAAGAAACTATTTAGCTCATCCTCACTACTACACCCATTCATGCTGAATTCCCCCTGGATCCCGAGACACCATATAGCACATTGGCATCCTTCCCGCATTATGGTTATCCATCGTGCGCCCTTCCATGATATATCTTTATATACTCGTGTGATGTAATGGTGCTGTGTCGTTATAAGAGGGTTCACGTAACCCTTTATCATTTACTTATGATTTTCAATGGAAGGTTATGGTCATGGTTGTCATAGCAATCCCCACCAAGTGTCGATTCCTCACGCCTTGTCTTTTTTCGTCTAATATATATATATATCTGTCTCCTCAATGTTTAAGCGACGATATACTGTGGTCTTACTTTGTCTTCTTCTATACATACTCCCTCGTGTATATGGGGCTGATTTCTTCTTTCCGCGCGAGGTCTTGATCTTTTTCATATCCTTATGATAGAATCATATGCCCTATACTAGCTATGGCGGTTGAGTTATGGATTATAAGCTCTCTCTTCATTGAAATCTCAAATTATCAATCTTTATACTTTGATATACGCTCTCTCACTTTCTTTTTTGTGTGCACTTTGGGCCTTTACATGCTAGATCCATTCTTGAACGGCTGGTTGATCGCTTCAGTAATGACTTATCCGCTCGAACTCTCTTTGCTTATTCTTCAAAGGCTTCGCTCCAATGAGTGTACTCATTAATCATGTCAATTGCGTGCTGATACGATTGGCTCATAGTCAGGCGTGTTCCTCGTTATCTTATGTGCGCTCTGAGCTCTGCCCTCGCCGAATTATAGGTGGTGGTAACTCTCGTATATAGCCGGTTAATCTCATGAGTGTGTGTGTGTATATGCTCGCGACTATCTTATGGTAGATTAAGTCATACATCTATCTCCGTCACTCACTATCTCGTCTCTTTATCTTCTGCCATAGATGCTGAGCTTTCTCACGTACTTTCCATGCTCAGTCTCTATTCAATATTACTACCCCAGTGGTTTGTGAATTCTCTTCTAAATCCGATCTCTGATAAGTATCAATTTTCCTTCTCATGCCATAAGACGAGCTTTGATCTTCAGTGGGAATTTCTGTCTAAAAAAAATGATATTAATTTAACTTTTTTCTTCAACTTGACCAGGGTTCCGCTTGTCTCAGCATCCAACAAGGAATGGCCACAAACTTGAAATTTAAACAAAATAAAAGAAAGAGAAGTAAAAATTGTAACAAATAAAAATAAATAAAAAAAATTATAAGAAAACTCACAAACTTGCTGATGAAGATCACAATTTACCTAATTTGGTTGCTTCACTGTGTTTGCACTCCCCGGCACCCCCATTGATGCGACTCATGGTAGCTTAGCTTTAAGGAGTATCACAAAATTGATACCGTTGAATACTATTAAAGTAGCCCAAGCACATAGCATATGGTTCTAGGATCTTCACTGGAAGGCTTTCGCTAAAACATTGATATTCAACTTAGGAAATAGTGATTTCTTATGGATGTTAGTTTAAAAGAAAGTAAATGTTTTAGGAAAGATTAAACTAAATCTAAGCTAACATAAAGACTAAAAGAAGGGTGTAAAAAACAAGTTCTCAAGTAGCATAGTTATGCTATGGCTCTTATGCAATGAATCTCAGGATAGGATCCTCGCGTTGGCGTTAGCAACGGCGATGGTATGCTGTCAACCGGTATGATTTAGCAATCAAGTTTAATTTTAAAATGACATAAACAGATGGGAATTTAGATCTGAGTTATTCACCTTAGATTCTTGAATGGCCGTAAGAGATAACAATTGTCTAAAGCCAAAAGCTTACCAAATATTGGCAACTTCAAAGTCATTCCGGTGATAAACGTACCTTTCAATGCATTTGAAATTGTTCTATATTAATACAAATTGGATGAAACCTCCCTTCCAATAGCTCTAGGAGATAAACTAATGGAAGAAATCCAAAGCTATGATATTTCCGTGGAATTGTCCAAAGGAAATAAAAACAAACTTTGCATTAATGACCTTTAATGAAAAAGTCTATCTTCGGTGCAAGAAATTTCATGGATTGATCCAGCATACATAAATATACTTTAGCAAATAAAGTTTTAGCCAATCATCCTGAGGAAAGCCTAGGTGTTTGCTACTAAGAAAATACGAAACGGAAGAACAGGAGAGAGAGAAAAACAGGCAAGTCTTCTAATCATCTATATATCAATATCATGTTCAGAGTGATTTCCACCCCTTTTATAGTCTTACAAAGCAAAAGCTTGTGATGTTTCACAAGGAGAAGAAGGGATAAATCTTACAAAATATCCAAGAAAAGATCGGCGGGTCGGAGACAACAGGGGAAAATCGCACACCACAAGATGGTGTGCGAAAATTTCGCACACCTGAGGGAGGTGTGGAGTTTCGCACCATTCACAAGCTAAAGGGGGTGTGCGAAATTTCGCAACCTGAGCAGTTGTCTTCAAAGGATATGCTCTGTTTCAGCTCCAAATCATACCTTTGAAGCGTTTGGATTCTGGATTCCGAGTTTGAAAGATAGTATGAGAAAATGGACTTCGGAAGTCGCTCCAAAATTGCCAAAGAAGACTGCACTACTGTCCTCTGTTTTCTCTTTGCTTCTTTGCTTTCTCTTGTCTCTCTTGCTTTCTCCTTTTGTTGCTTGCTTGTGAGAAAAAAGTGGCTTTATGTCCAAGTAGCCCCCACATTGGCATGCTTTTGAATTATGATTCATAAGTGATATAAAACATGTAAACTTGCCACAAAATGGTTTAAACCAATACTATAAGGACCTGAAAATGAATAATTGGTTAAATGAATATGATATCTCAAAGGTGCTTAAAACATGATATTAGCTTACAACAATAGCATTTTTGGTAGTAAATCACCCACATGCTTTATATCACATTCCACTGAAGTGACACGCCTTTCCATAACAAGAAGGAGAGACATTCCTAGAATGGTCTTGTAAGCTGGTCTATAAGCCCTGGAATCCAGAGCTGAAGACCAATCTTCCTATCACCACTTGACACCTCATCAATTATCTGACTCACTCGGTTGCTACTCAATGCCACTTGTTGTGTGAGGTGATAAGGTTGTAGCTACCTTGTGCTTAACCCATCTTGATTAGAAGAGTCTCAAAAGTATGCAAACAGTGGGTTCCCCGTCATTTATAATGCTTTTTTGGCACCCAAATCTTGCAAATGATGTTGTCTTGAGCGGAATTATAATGTTTACCACCTCTTATCCATCATCTTTATCCCTACATGGACCTTGTTTACCACTTTAACCATATATCCACTACCTACCAAGATGTAGGGAATGTCCAAATGAGAATGTCCCATAAAGTCTATACCAGACACTCAGAATCACTACTTAAGAGGGTTCGAAGGGCACACATGTCGGCGTTAGCTTACCAAGACCTGAAACGATCACATCTACCAACATAGATGGCATCCTTTGAAAAGAAGCCAAGAGCTATTGTCAATTTCATGCTGTTTCTGGGAAGGCAAATGGACCTCCCACATGCACTATCATGGCAATGGAAGAATTCCGATTGCTGATTGCCTCAAGGAACACATTTCCTTATATGTTGAATCTGCACAAGTATTTTGAAAAGAATTTCCCAATATTAGCATTGATACCTTAGCCAGAATGCTTGTCTTAGCACTCACTCACTTGTAGTTCTCCGTAACCAAAAAGTTTGCAATGTGAGAATACTGGAGCCTTATTACTGAAGAGGACTCCCAGGGAATTTCCTGATAAGACCATGTGTAGTCATTGATATCACAAGTCTAGAAATAAAAAAAAAAAAACAAAAAAAAAAAAAATCGCGCGGGCGTACAGCCCCTTTTGGGTGTAGGAGATCAGCACCACATTTTCTACCCTTTTATCCATGATTGAGATGCAATTTTGGAGCAAAAATTTCCTATCTTATAATCTGCTGGCATCCTTGCTTGGTTAGCAAGTACTTCAAGCAGAGATGTCAGTGAAACACTATGAGCCTACCTAAAGCACTAAACTTTCAAGGCGAAAACTCCACAAACCCTTCTGAGTAGTGTGTAGTTCTTTTGCAGCTCAGCTTCAAATTCTGCTGCAAATAGATCACATAGGGCTTTCCTTTGTCCTAACGCCCCCATGCAAGATCACTTAGAGTCACACATTACTAAAGGTAATTTCCCAATTGAGGCTCTAATCTATCGGATCAGTTGTGGAATGCTTCAATTCCTCAAACTTCGATGAATTCTCATCCAAAAAATTTGATCCTTTACCAAAGCTCACAGAGGTTTGGATTTTTTGACGGAAATCGTAATGAACTCCATAGAACCTGCATGTCCAGAATTGCTTCCTTTAACATTTGTGGGGGTGGCACTTAACAAAGTCGTTCCACCTTGCCTTTCTACCTAAGCCATTTCTTGAGATGATATGTCCTAAGACTTCCTTTTTGTACCTAAAGTGGACTTCCCCAATTTAGCACTGGTCTTCTCAATAACCTATGAGAAAGCTTCTAAATGCTCAAAACACTCCTCATAGAACTTCCATACAAGTGATATCAATACTGAAAACGTCATGATGCGCCACCAGTGTACTGAAGATGCTTAGCATACATCTTTGAAGTACAGGAGCATTAAATAACCAAGGTTTCTATATGCAAGTACAAAGACAATAAGTGTGTTTCTCTTGACTCCAAATCATTTCTATTTGGAAGTACCCTGAAACTAACATCTAGAAACAATAGAAGGTGTCTGAGACTCTCTCAAACTTGGTCAATGAAGGCATGAAAATGTCCTCCTGTTACTGAATTCAACCTCCTATAGTCTATACACACCTCCATCACTGAAGTAGACGTGTAGAGACTTTTCCCTTCTCATTCTGGATCACGTGATTCCACATTTCTTTGGGACTACTTGGGTGGGAGTACCACCACAAGTATTGAAATGGGATTATTTATCCCTTGGAAGTAGCTTCAAAACTTCCTCTTCACATCTTCATGGGGATTCAGTCTCTTTTGGGGTTGCCTTACTGGTTTTGATCTCCATCCATATAAATTTGGTGGGTGCACCACCAAGGGCTAATCTTTTTAATCAGAATTTGCACCAATGCTTCTTAGTTTTCTGAGGACCCAAAGGAAATGCTCTTTGATACATTAGTAGGGGTTGAGGAATTACCATGAATTTCTCTCATCTCCAAGTTTTTGCATATCAATCCAGAGAAGGGCTGAAAAACTGGAGGTTCCACAGCAATCCTTTGAGTATTCCTAGGTTAACGTGTAAGTTTCTTCCACAGTCTCTCCAGAGACATAAATGCTAGTACTCAGAGGATTCAGAACCATGTTCTAAGGATTCAGCGTTCATTCAAGCTCTCCTAAACTCTATCACAGTGCGCTTCAACCAAGTGTTGAGCAAGCACACCTCTCAACCTTCCTTCAGGTAACAGCCTCTTACATGAATGAATATGTTACTTCCAAATTCATATTTTACAAATGTAGCTGCATCACCCCATTCCTACCAATTACAATAGATTTGAGGTGCTGAAAGTCTCCAGATATGGCACATATTTTCTTCTTGACAGAGGAATTCAGTATCACAGCACAAAATCAGATAGTTAGAATTTCCACTTAACTAGAACATCCTCTATCCTCCCCTTGGATTTTACAGACTATCAGTTAAGAGAGGTCATGGTTGTAGCCTTAATCCTCCAGTCAGTTGTAATAGACAGAATGGGCAAATTAACACTTGCTACCTAAATCTAATAAAGCTTTTCCAATGTGTCCGTCAATGTTGACTGATATGTGGGACATCCCGGATCTTTATACTTATGGGACTTCTTTGGATGATAGCACTCACTGTAGTGAGGAATGCCTTCTTTACGTAAACTCTCTGCTTGCTACAGTCCTTTAGAACTTTGCATATGTAGGGACTTGCTTGATCATATCAAGTAAAGTATATTCACCTTCACTTGCCTCAGCACTTCAGAATTTCTGAGATCTGATTTCTTTTTTCCATGTAAAGCTTGAGGGAAAGGAGGAGCTATTTCTTATCAATCAATTCACTATCCTAGGTCCTACTTCATGGCTTGATTTTGGATGCACTTTTCTCTCACTCTGCTCATTCTTGGTTTTTGCCCTCTTTAATCAATGGTTCCTTGATCTGAGTTCATCAGGCCCACGTAGGTAAGCGGTTGGATCAACCTTTTCCCACTCTCAATGATACACTTTACCTCTCTCAATTTGAAGACTTATTGACCATCTGGGTTTTCAACTTCTATGACACCCTTTGGGATTTGTTTGTTGAAGGGAACTTTCCCTTTCCAATTCACTGTGTTAGTTGTAGCCAAGAGATGAGTACTGAATATTATCTATCTTCTGGATAGATCATTTTGCATCCTCCATTTCTTAATTGTGAAACTCTCCAACATTTTCAATCTTTGATGCATTGGTTAATTGCTTTTGTCACCAACACCCACTGACTTTACTCAGGTTAACAATGGCTTGCTCACTGAGATGGTTGTGAGTGCTTGGGCTTTGGCCTTGTGGGTTGTATGAGTGGTTTGAGTTTCCAAGAAAATTTGGGTTGTTTTTCTCAGCTTGATTATTAGGTGTTTCCATTAGGATGCACTGTGTGGGCCTTAAATTTTGCCGTGTGTTCTTATCATGTAGCACTTTGACTCGGCTAATGAGCCTTGCTGCCGAGCTTTTTCACTATTGGCAGTTTAGTTCACTAGCTACCATTTTGCATGATCACATGATTGCAATGTGTGCATGGCAAGACTGACTTGGGTATCGGAAATGGTTGAACTTCATATTCTTTTTCAACTCCAAGCTCTTCAACCTCTAGCTAATGTTGCCACTAACTTTGTCACATTCACTTAACATGTTACATTCCAGCTTTGGTTTTGGTTTGTTGGAGAGAAATTTTTCCTTTGTCTTGAGTTGGGATCATCCCATCCTCTTACACCTCAGCACGTAACTTAGAAGTCCATGCTCTTCAGATCTTACTCCTAAAAATCTCCACACATGGTTCAAGATATTTGCTTATAGAAAGACTTCATATAAAAATAGCTCACTAGAGCCAAGTATCAAAACCATGATAGAGAAGCTTTGATGGCTTCATACCTTTCCCAACACTCATGAACTATCATTTCTTTAGAGAAAGATTTGAGATTTGTCGTTTTCACAATTGTCTTGGTTTGGGGAAATTTTTTTCAAAACTCAGCCTGAAGATCAACAATTCCTTATACTTCTTGCCGTTAAAGAATTAAGCATATTTGCTGTCTTAAAGTAAAGGAAATAAATTGGTCTCTCAAGTCATTGAAGCTCCTCCCTCTCTAAAGTATTCACCTCCTCAAACTCCTTTAATATGAAGAATATGCGATTCTCACTCTCTTCCTGGAAATTGGTAGGAGGACATTGGGGCCTTACTAACATTACATGCTCAAGAGGCGAGGATGTGAGGGTGCACTCATCCTTGGGGGATGCATCTCATCCCTCATGGATAGGTATGCATTGGGATTACCCTGACCTTGTTAGACTTCTTATCTTGTGAGGTACCATGATATTAAAGATATCCAGCTCTGTGTCTTGAGACTTTCCAATCTTACTAATCTTCCCTTTTGCCCTAATCCAAGATGGTGCACAAGTTTACACTACGCTGAATAAACAAAAAACAACAAAACAAAAGGACATACTAGAAAGTTTAAGGTTAGAAGAAATGAATTTAAATTACAAAGGAAATGAAAGAAAATAAAATTAGGAAAAAGGAATCACCCCAAACTTGATAAAAAATCAACATTAGCTTCTAAAAGGTTGTATCAATGTATTGTGCACCATCCCCGATAACGGCGCCATTGATTCGACGCTGTACCAGCGGGTCTTTTAATGCAAAATCATTTTAAAACCTAGGACTTATACTGGCGTAGAAAGTACTATTGTTATAGCATTTCAGGTCGAACTCAGGATGGGGGCTTCACTCTACAATGATAGCTCTAAACTAGAATTGTTCTGATGATTTCTTAACACAACTTTAATTAAAAAATAGAATTGTTTTGATTGGTATTTAAATCTAATCACCATAGAACTAAGTAAAAAGGAGAAAAGAAGTCTCGGAGCTAAGGTTGCTAGGTTCAGTGCCGATGCAAAGTGGAAATTCGGATTTTGGTCCTCGCATGTGGATTTAACTATAGTATTTCCGGAATAAACAAAAAACATCACAGCACAGACAAACGGTATAGTTGACAATGAAGTTTAATCCATAAAAAGTCTAGAGATTGAGTCAAGTGCATTAATGATAGCACTATACTTCACCTTGAATCACCTTCCACTGGCCGTATATGATAATAATGGACTGATATGGATCTAGAAAGCACCACAGAACCTTAAGTCTACATGTTTGGCCAGTCAAGTATCTAAGGATTTAAGGCAAAACCTTGGCTTTAAAGGCCTTTATGGATCAACCATCCTGAATTCATGCCGGAAACTTTCACCTTTAATTGACTTTTCACCTGCCTCCTTCACTCCAGAAACAAATGTTTAAGGCCTCTCATCCTCTGGGAAACTCATCAGAGGTTTTGGCTTCAAAGAAAATAGAAAGAGAGAGAAAGTAAGGCAAAAGAGATCTCTTTCATTTCACTAAAGATCAAATTACATTGGTCTCCTGGAGAAAGCTCGAGATACTCATTATTACAAAGAGAATATTATAGAAGGTATTGTCCTTCTTGATACTTCCTAGCTTAAGGAATACATGAGTGGTATGAATACAGAGAAGAATTGGAAATTTAACACAAAAATATCAGAAGAACAAGAGTCGGCAAAAATATCAATTTCTGCACGACTGATTCTCAAATTTCGCAGGTTGCTTTGAGGTGTGCGGCAAATTTCGCACCATTGGACTGAGGATGCACTTAATTACAGTGGTGTGCGAAAATTGTTCCTCAGCTTGATCAGTCGTCTTCCGAAGTCCGTATCTTCTATTTCAGCTTCCAAATCATACATGTTTGAACCATTGGATTCTTTGACTTTCTGAGATTCGAAATGGTATATAGAATGTAACAATGACTCGCGAAAGTGCTCCAAAAGTTCACTAAATGAATGCATCTGTTGTACCCTGTTTCTCCTGTTTTCTTCTCTCCTGTTTCCTTGTAACTTTGGAACGTTAGGCAAAGGATTATGAGCTCCATAGCTTGCATTTCTCATAAATTAAGTTTCCAAGCTTTGCATAACCTATAAATAGCTCTCCCATCATCTTAAATTGTTGGTGTGATAAAGCTATCAAAACACCAAAACTTAAACAATTGTTAGAAATTGATTGCACGTCCCTAACATGTTAATCGAGTTAAAAGATAATTACTACTCAAGGGTGTTTTAAAAAGCTTATTCAAAGCTCAAGAATAGAGGTTTTGAGTAGTAATCAAGGGTAAGCTGTTAAGATCAGGTCTGACTTGTCTAAGTGTCACACGAGCTTAGGAAATGACTAAGTCTGTGACACAAAGCTGACCTAATCCTAAAATCATGCAATCAAACTCAAGAAAACACCTAAGTAAACTAGGCCTATTGAAGTGTCTAAGTGGAACCTATCCTAGAAAGATCTATATGAACCTATCCTAAAAGGTGCGTAGGTGAACTAACCTTAAAAAGAAGTATTTAAGAAAAACTAACCTAAAGAAAGGTGCCTTGGTGTCCTAAACTCGGAATTATATAAGTGAAACATAACCTAAGCTTGAAGGGCATTCATGGTCACAGTGAAAATCTAAATGAGCCCTAATTAAAAGGCCTCTAAAGGTGACTTAGAAAAATTAGGCCATATGAGCGTTAAGGGGCCATCAAGGGATGACTACAAGTCAAGAGAGAAGTACAAGAAAAGTAGCTAGTATCATATGTGCTAAAGGGACAAAATGGAGGGTTTACATATCTTATACATTAATTGGTTATTTGAGCATACACACCCACATCACTTACATTGTACATGACTTGGGTGCATTAAAAATTGCACAAGATATCCAAGTCATGGGTTCCTTATAGAGTGATGATTAGTCCATAGTCAATTCATGGATTTGGGCAATCCATTTGAGATTGTAGTGCACTATCTCCTAATTAGAGGAATGATTTGTCTTGGTTGTCGGGATGGTTTTCACTTGATGAGTGCACTAGTGTATGTGATCATGCACACTAGTGACCTACGGTGAAACATGTCACAAGGCTATCAATTGTTATGATTCACCAAACTACTATATTACATGGACTCTCAACCTTGAGAGGATATTGAATTTGTGCAAAAGTCAATAAAATGCTTTGACTTATAGGTGAGACCCTAAGGTGGTCTCATATATTTATGGATTAGGTCATTGTTAATGGAGGCTAGTAGAAACAAGTATTTCTAAATAGAAGCACCTTGATATCTCATGGGTTAAGATAGTGTGTCCCATTAGGTAATCCAAAGGACATATAATCTAGAAGACTATGACCATAACATTTTTTTTGGGTGGAAATTTGACATATGATCCTTTGAGTTTGAGTATGTCAATTGATAACATAATAAGTGAGATAGGTAACTCAAGGATTAAAGAGGTAAATTTGACCATTAGGTAATGAAACTAACCTTGTTAGAATTATGGATTAGTTAATTCACAGACGGGATTGTCTATGTAAGAATGACAGAGACTAGAAGGTCCACGAACTCAAATGTTCACTTTGTTCTTATTTAACAAGGAATTATAGAGCGCCAATTGATTCTCTATAGTGGGATATAATTGTAATTCTTGTTTATCATCCCGTCCATGCTGCATAAGGTATTTGGTAAACATAGCAAGGTGCACAAACAAGTTAATGAATCGCCTTTTTGGATTGACTTAATTAATTAATTGGAAGTCTAAATATGAAACTTAATACATATAGGACCAGTAACTAAATTAAATGACTTAAGGGCCCAAATGAAACTTAAATACTTAGAGCCCATAAGGAAATCTAGGTAGAAACTCTTAGGGTATTTAGAGTTTTATAAACTTTCATTCTATTTTGTCTTCCAAAGAGAGATCCTTAGCCTCCATCCCCACAAAAAATTTTGATAGTCCACCCTTCCTCTTAAGTGCACCTAAATTGGAAAAAGAGCCAATGTTGAAAATTATATGAAGGCAGACGTCATTCGTTAATTTGCGTCTCGACGGTGTTTCTGACAAGGATTCCCAACTATTTAGCTAACGAAATAGTTAGGTGTGTAAAGTAAGATGTGAGGTACATCTAGAATCCAAAGATTAAATTATCTCCATTTTATTCCACAGGATGGTTGTAATATTTGGACTAGTAGCCTTATAAAAGCATTATATGTATTTTATCTTTAGAAATCCAAAAGGATAAAAGGATCGAGAAAAATTATGTAAAAGCGCTTCAAGCGGCATTGTCATTGTAGTGCAAAAAAGTATCGAACGTCCCCAACACAACTTAGAATCATGAAATGCAGAAGGGATTATTTGTTTTGTTTTTTTTTTTGGAATATATTTCGTCTTAATTTGTGGCTACAATTTTCGGAAGCTTTTGTCTACAGTTTGAATGTTTAATTTCTAAAAAGAGGATTTAACTTCAAAATATTACTCTGGTATCCCTTAGCAATGTTTTATATTTTGGTTTCATAATTTTTTTATTATTTATGTTAGGAGTTCTGTGAACCCAACCACAATTGGATATGATAATATTTGCTTAAAATATAATATTGCCATCTCAAATGTAACATAATAACAAGCTATATTATATAATAAACTATCATATTTGTAAATATGACTCTCAATCCTATATAGACTAAGAGTCCTAAATTAAACATAGGAAGCCCAAATTATAATAAACAATTCCTAATATTGTAATAAATATCCATTAAACTATTCATATTGACTTTAAGAAATCGAATTATAATTGCAATAGTTTCCCTTAATCCGAATTGTAAAGTTCATATTACACCAAACATCATCTATCAAACTCATATGAACACAATCCTCTTTAAATGGCCTAGTAAAATATTTTGTAACATTGATCTTATGATCTACAAAAACTCACAAGTCAATCTTCTTTGAATTTTTCACAGTTCCCTTATATTTAATGAAATTGATTGCTATAGTGTGTTTGCTTTCTACCCATTGAAAACATCGGATATTCATTTGTCAATAGCAATTAGCAGACTTATTATCACACAAAATGTTGTAGGATCATTCTGTTCATATTCAACTTCACTAAGCTCCTATGAAGCCAAAACTTATCTGACTGCTTATCGGAAGTAACTGTCATGATATTCAACTTTCTAATACGTTAGAAATAATGTTACAATCTTGTTGTCTTTGAATTGACGATAACTGAGAATGGCTCCGTATTCCAAGATAAAAAACATATCCAGTGGTACTCTTTTCATAGTCTCTACAATCAACCTCACCCAAATCACTATTTGTAGCCACTACTAAACTTAAATTGTTGGTAGGAATATGAAATTCATTATGATCACAAGTACCATTTACATACCTCAAAATACATTCTGCCACTATGCAAATGATGACTGATGATGGTTTTCCAATAAAATATGAACTAATAATTTCACTCCTATAAACAATATATGTTCTAGACTAGAAGTTTTAAATAAAAATGAAGACTTCCTACTATGCCCTTGAAATTATGTGGGATTTACCTAATTCGTCCAGTGGTTTCTTTTTCATCTCTATAAAATCGCTCAATACAGTTAAGATACGGCATTGCTGATGATGTATTTCCACTCTGAAATCGCTTGATTAGGAATGTACTAAAGTATACTTTTTTTGTGCGAATAAAGAACCTAAATCCTTATGTTAGACTTCCTAATTCATAAAGAACAATGATCTCATCTAATATTTAGTGCAACCTCTAACTATATCATCTTTTATTTATTGTTATAGCAACTTGTCGGGCCTCAGTTAGGACAAATAATTAAGATCTACTAACACGACTGTACAACGATACACGCTTTTTCGTCTCAGGTGCCTATCTTACCCCTCATCTCCGGTAGGTGCTGGCGTGACCTCATAATTTCCATGTCACCGAGTGTGCACTTATTGTCCACAAACCAAAAGGTACATTATCCAGACCCCGCGTGATCTGCAGTCGCGGTCTTTCGGCCTAATTCAATTAACAGACCATCCATGGGGTTTCCATACCTGTTCCGGGGGTGTATTTCATGTCTAGAACATTTCACGGTGGTAAGCTTTATATTTTGTGTATTATTTGTTTTGATCTCGTTGTTAAGGTACTAATTATTCCACAATTTGTTTCTCCAGTTGATATAAATACGTATATCATGCTTTATCTTTGAGAACTGGTGTGTCGGTACTGTTTCGACATCCAACATCTGAAGAGGCTAGACCTCCAGCTTAATATGATCTAAGACTTTAATTATGGGATGTAGGTAGGTCCCTTACGCTTACTCTCGAATTTATTTCGCTCTATATACTTCTGTCTTCTACCTATGGTAGCAGTCGCGGAATTTTTCGTTGTAGCATCGCCTTTTCCTCTTTCATACGTCATACCTTAACCATAATGAATCTTAATTATCTTGATAGGATATAATAACTAAGAATTTATTAGGATGCTAACTTTGCTCTTGCCAAAAATGATATTAAGAAAAGTTTGGCCTATTCACAATGGTCTCTCAATTGGGATTATACGATGTTAGCCCTAGTAGGTA
>JBAPGN010002413.1:27812-64372 GCA_037355405.1 Vitis amurensis | reverse complement strand
AAAAACCCCGCCAAAAAAAAAGAGGGGAGAAAAACCCACGAATTTTTTTGGGGGGGCAAAAAAAAAAAAAAACCCCCTTTTTTTTCAAAAAACAACCAAATCTTAAGCCCCCCTTAAAAAATGCCCCCTGAAAGAAAATTGAAACCAATCTGAAAATTTTAAAAAAAAATTTTGTTTCTGAAAAAAACCCATTTTAAAATCCACCATTGCAAATTTCTTAGCTTCAGGTAGTTTTTTCTGTCCCCAACTTCCAGGTTTTCCCCATTTTCTTTTCAATAGCATCAATTTTCAGCTTTTCCCATGGCTTTCTAATCCAATTCTAACGAAAATCTTTGCAGCTTTACGTGTACCATGTAGGCCTCAAGTCAATTGTTACAAAGATTTGCACCCTCATACACATCAGATTAATGGCCCTCACTCTTAAGCAACGGTGTGTCTGAAGTGCTTCAACATCCAAGGTGGACCTTCAATGATTGTAATTTTCTAATTCTGTTCAAGAATAGATGGAGTGTTGAATCACATTATGACCTTTCTTCGTCCTCAAAAGTCCCAATCCAGTAGGAGTTTTCATCAAATGCACATCTCTACTATCACATTTTCATTCTACTGCAAGCTATAAATTTGTAACCTTTTGATTCAGCCTACATACACCAACTAAAGACACTTCCTCAAGCTCTTTCATACAAGCTTCTCTCTTGACCAGATACACTATGAAATAACAAAAGAGCCAAAAACTTTCAGGGCTTGACAGAAGGTTTACACCAGACATTGCCTCTATTGGTGTTTTTGCTCTGAAAACAGACTTAGTTGGAGGTCCTGTTTAAGCAAATTATCGAGGTTGTTGGATGCTTCAGCCATAGAAGTTTATTGTAGCTTCTCTCGATAGCCATGCCACCTTGGCATCCCATGCACAGGTTTCGTATGTTTCCTCTCAACGCTCCATCTGCTGTGCGTGAATATGGAGCCCATTCGCTGGTTATGCATTCCAGCTTCTTGACAAAAGACAGTTTGAACTTTTTGGTAGATATAACTCACCTCCATTATCAGTTATGAGCACCTTAAACGTTCTGGCCACTTTGATTTCAACCATTTTTCTGAAGCTTTTGAGACCACAGAGAGCACTTGTGACTTGGTTTTTAGAAAATAACCCAAGTCATTCTGCTAGATCATCATAATAGATGCAAAACACATTGTGCTGCAATGAGGCTGTGCTCAATCTGGTCCACAAATTCTGAATGAATAATATCCATTTTTGTGAGTAGCTCTACTTGGCACAATTTTGAGGGCAATGGGTTTGTCGTGTTGCTTCCCTAGCTCAACAAACTTATCCATCAAGTTGAGACATCTAACGAGATTTTCAAGCATTCTTCAACCTACTTCTTCATGAATCCTCATGACTTCAAGTTGAAAGACAATATCTTTGTGCAAACACTCTCAATCATCTTGCACTAAAGACATGACTCAACTAAACAAGATTTCAAATAAAACTATTTCCATTTTCGTTTTAATTTTCGCTATCCTCTGTTTCCGTTACATTATGATAAATAACAAAAATTTTCTTTGAAAGAGACGTGAACCAATTCTAGCATTTGGTGCAACATAAGAAGATTCGATCTAAATATGGAAGTAAAGAAATAAGTGACAATTTTTGTACCTCTCTTGTTATGATAGCAAATGTCCCTTTTCCTTTGGCCCTGACAACTTCACCATTCAAACTTGACCTTGTGAACTGATAATCAATAGGAGGTAAATATTGAACAGATCATTGTCATGTGACTCGTCGCGGCCATGCAGAGGAGCCAAGTATTCAGCTTCATGGAACTGAGTCTTAGTGAATGCCCATAAATAAATGCTCATCCATCATTTTGTCCTTCTTCAGTCACACTGCATTTGTACTCTGGTTGCTGTTGGATTGCTTTTTTCTTGCTCTGCAATACTTCTCACTATGGACAAGTTTAATTGCCGAATTACAAAAAGCAAGGTTTACTTTGTGCCAACAATCTTTCTCAGCATGGTGGTTCTTTCTTACATAATGAGAGCAAGACGGAAATTTGTTCCTTTTCTTGAAGACACTTCAGCTTTCCCTTGGTGTTCTTGAAGAACTTCTTCCTGCAGTTCCAAATCTCTTTTCCCTTTGTGATATTGCTTGAAACCACTTATAGTCTCATCGACCTCTCATTAAGACCTTTGCTCATGTGCTGAAGCTTCTGGTTAAACCTCATACGAATTGTGAGAGTTTGCAAGTCACAAGACTTCTTCAATTGCAGAAATTCTTGCTGTCAACTTTTGAGGCACGAAACCAGTCTTTCTACCCAACTCTTTGATATATAAATGCCCCGTCACCAGAAGCCGCATGGTTTACCAACATCCATATAACTGCCAGATATAACAATCTTTGTACAGATTCGTCGTTTTCTCTTCATCAAACTCAAAAACCTCTTCTTCAATGTGAGGAGTCTAACAGTTCTTGACTCTTTCACTCCTCTCATATATCCTCTTGGAAGCTTGTCCCATACCCTGTTTGGTGTCCAAGTTTCATGAATTTTGGTGAAGATGGGTCTGCAGTCCAGGAATTCAGTACGTGATGGTCTTGTCTTTCTTGAGTTTTCTTCCTCATATGCTTTCAATCGAGTCAACTGTGGATTTGCCCCAATGGTGGTGATCAGCTTCGAGACATCAACAACTTCCACAAACCTTAGACTGTTAAATAAAACCCTCATCTTGAACAGCCCAAATGTGACTAGTGTGTCACATTAACACTGAATTTGACAAGAGAAGTTATTGCTAGATAGGCAGACATTTTGCACACGAGGTTGCTTGTAACAAAAATAAATCACTCACCACTAGTGTTGCACTCACCTCATTGTTAATACTAAATAACACCAAAACTTTGCCTCACTAGCCCGTAGGAATAATGGCTCTGATACCAAACTGTTAAAATATGGAGAACTAAAATAAAGGAATAAAATTGCAGAAAATATTAGAGTACTGAGTTGAGAAAGGCACACAATATTTTCCCCAATGAGAGATGCCTTTTTTATAGGCTTAACACCAACTGAAAATGCTAAAACTCTCATCATCTAGATCTACTTCTACTAACAGAAAAACTGAAAATTATGGGAGCAAAACAAAGACTGAGTCCTAACTAAGCACATTTCAAAAGGCAAACTCTCATGAATTCTAACATCGAAAGCATTCATGAAATTGATCATAGATTAGTGGCTGCAAACCAGTATCAAGATGACAGCTGAAACTTCCAGACCGCATGATTAGCCTGGAAGAATTCAGCGAAGACATAGAATCTCGCTTCAGCAAAAGAAAATCAGAGCTAGAATCAAATACGCCATAATCAAATATTGTAAATGTATTATTTCATTGGTCTCAGAATAATGGGGTTCAGGATAAGCACTAGAATCTGACCAAAATGAATGCCCTCAACAAAAAAAAAAAAAAAAAAAAAAAAGTGTTTCCATCTGGCTTACTGTAATGAATTTTGGAGCCATGAGTGTGTGTTTTCTGTTGAATCCCCCTTATCAAAGAACAATTCGATAATGCAATGGGATCAAGATGATAGCCAAAAACTCTGAGCCATTCTTGCAAAAGGTTTTAACTGTCAGAGTCATCATATCAAGAAAGACTTTCAAAAGATTACTAGTTGAGATTAATGGAAAAGAGAAACAATAACCGTAAAATTGGATGGGCTTGTTGTCAATTGCAGAGTAACTCAGCACAAATGCTTGCCTACTGCTGAAAATTAGGAAGGTTCTGAGTGTGAGATGCCTCGGTCTCCGTGATTTGATTTGACAGGTGAATTTTTTAGAGAAAATACATTGGTAATTTTGTTGGGAGCGGACGGTACAGTAATGGCTTTTATTGCCCAATATTCAACCAAGCCAATCTTGAAATTGATGCACCAGGTCATTCACAAAGCTTCTACTCAACATCACATTTAAAGGAACCCTTCCAGCAGTAATGCCTATTCAGGACAACGAACTCACTGGAGAAATTCTTTTTGGGAAATATACCAGTCCACTTTACATATTCTGCCGAAATCAGATAGCACTCAGTCATCTAGTTTGCCTTCTCTATTGGGTTCTTCTACCTTGAGATGAGAAATTCAGTTCTTTTTTGCAACCCAGCGAAGCACATTGCCTTAAGGATGAAACCAATTCCTCTTTAGACTGACAAATTGCAAGAGTTTTGTATCTTTACTCATGCCTGTACTCCATTCATTTGAGAAAATCTGTTCAAGAAATTCCCCTTGCGCTTTCTCATCTTCAATATTCGCATTTGTCAAATTTCTCCGAAGTGCTAGGTTAATGAATAAAAACAGCTTAGTTAAATCCTAACTGCTTTTGTCTGAATACAGAGTTTTCAAAGGAAATCCATGCAACAAAACATGAATCCAATCTGGACCTTCAGCTATAGTCCTCAATGCTGCTGGTGAATACATATGCTACTGCCAGGAAAGACATGTGACAACAGTGACAATGATAAGATTACAATAGTGTCCTAGAGCAATCTTTTTTCTTTGAAGGAGAACTGATTTCTGATTCCTAGTCCTGCTAACTCTATGTCAATGCCCTGGTCGAGTGACTCTCGTCAACAACCGAGCTCTTGAACTCCCGTTATCGGACTTGTCTAGTTTAATTATTCTCAAGCAACCAGACTGCAAATCCTCCCTATGGTTCTGTAACGAGTACGACTCTTGTTTTAATGTCAGTCACTCCTCCTCACTACTTGCAGCGGGTTCCCCTGACCCCAGTTGATCACAGGCCCACTATTAAAAAAAAAAAGAACTCAGAACTACTCCTAGTATCCTGAGGCTTTCCTCCTCTAACTCACCTCTCCTCTGGTCTGAGAATCTAATTTGAGGTTTTCTTGAATTTCGGATAATGGAACAAGTGAAGCAGCATCTTTTTTGTTGTTTCCACTTGTTTGAATGTTGTACGATGTCCTCCACAACCTGCGTTTTCGTCCTCCACTTTGGGGACGGAGCTTGGTCGCTGGGTTTCCTTTCTCAACCAATTGTTGTGTCAGCACGTATAGAATTAAGCAGATGTGTGGCAAACATGGCAGAGATGAGTCCCTACTTGGCTATTCGATTCCTTAATCCAGACACTGCTAAGACTCAGCAGCGATTCTTTAAACAGCCGACCCCCGTCCATTTTTGTAACGGTGCCACGAATGGTAATTGTTTAAACTTGCTTTGAACATGAATACTCCCTTTGTATTCATGCACACTCTTCTCCGAGTGAACCAATATCTCGTCCTACGTGAACCAATCATCTTGTATAGGTTTTGCCATATTTACTTCATCTCATAATATAAAGTAAGAGAATTATATGGATATCCTTTCATGTCAAAATGATTTTTTTTTTTTTTTTTAAAGAATGCATACGCTGTCTTGGTCACTTTCTCCACCCAGCATCAACAGAGTATCAAATGATCTATAAAAGGAGTTACTAAAGTAAGCTTAAAGAGTTGGTATTGAATTCAGAATTTATTTTTATCTTTTTTATATGAAGTCGGTTGGAGGAGGGTTCCCCCTCTCCCCTTAATAAAGTCGCGATCCGAATACATCGAAAGAAATCTTCATATAGCTATTGCATTCCAACGCATCTGTAAGAACAGGAGTCTATCTCAAAAAACATTGTTAATATTGGTTCTGCATAAACTAAGAAGCGGTCATCTGATGCCGTTCTCCTTCTGGATCTAGTAGAAACTCTCACTCTCTTGTAGAGATAGCCATTTCGATCGGAACAAAGAGTGAATTGACTGTTTCTGAAATCAAGGAATCTCAAAAGTGTCAAATGTATGGAATGGAGGATCCAAAGGAGTGGGTGCAAGCACATGCACTTCATGCACATTCATGCTTAGATGCCACCATCAAAGGATGCCACACACCATGAATAGCCCGAAATGGCCATATTCCAATCTTTCTTGGGACATCTGTCGACAGCAAAAGAGAATTATGATATCCTGGGTTAATTAATTTCTTATTCACAGTCCAACAGGGTCCAACAGGTCTCATGAATTTTTGGTGGTGAGTGTCATTTCAGCTTGGTGGGGACGCAACAGGCAATAGGACTCATCCTGTGTAATCGCCTGGACTGCATAGGTGATTATAGTCACTGTGCCAATTTTGAGTCTTACGGAATAAGTGATAGCTTACCAATTGGAGAATAATGCGTTTGCAGAAACTGAGAAGTGGAAACAGGCAGTTTGTTTTTAGATCTTTATGACCCGTCTGTCAGAAAAGCAACTCATGTAAGCTGAAAGTTGATATATTGGATAACTTGAAGTAATGGCATCTCCAACCGATGGAACTGAGCAGTAGCACAGAAATTTGATCAGGGAACTAGACTTATCCTGCTCCAACCACCAGCTCCATTGACGAGTTTAAAACATGTCATCCCCGAAACTAAAGTTAATTGAGCTGACAATGTGATATGATTAATGTACCAAACCTAGGTGAAGCATCGACCTGAAATGAATATGGCCAGATTGTCCTTTTCAGATCAACTAGCATTCTACAAAGGCTCCTCATGGCGCCCACCATCAATCAAACTAGTCATAACCCCCTGTCCCCACTCCAAGCATGGCCCCTTGCTACATAATTCCATACATCTTAAATCTGATTCAAACCTTTTCCATAAAGAACTTTGGTTTCTTTAAAATTCCTTAGGAGTTTCAGGCATAAAATCTAGATTTTAACAGCATATTTGCGGCCGACACTTTCCTTCGGTGGCATGCACTTTCACTATTTTGCTTTTGATTTTAACTATTTTTTGGTGATTTTCTTCGATTTTCCACAAGCCCATGAATAAAATTCATGATGTCCAAACAATGGAATTCATAAGAATTCAACTCATGCAAACTTGATTAGGGCTTAGGAGGCCCTGACTTTATGATAATTCTCTTCGATAATTGTTTGCTTGAATATCGATGATTCTTGATTCCATCTTGAAATACATGATCATTGTTTTCTTTATTGTTGAGAATCTACCCATGTTCCCATTGAGTTTGAGCTCAATTTCAGTACGCTTTTAATGCCCAACTCTAAGATTCTATAATGCTGTAATGTTATCATAGAGCATGTCCATGTTTGAATGTATAACTTGACTTGCCATATGTTTGATTCGCTTGATGAAAACAATGTTGTTGATATATTTTATGCTACTTTCATGTTTCAACGTAGCGCTTGAAATCTCGTTGCAGCTACGGCAACTTTGACTCTCCTATGATCAGACTTCTGTTTAAGCATTGCTATTTTAAATCATTATCTCTAGGTACCCTTAATAACCATTAATGTCACATTGCATTAACTTAGTTAGATGAGACTTTTATAGGCTAGAGGGTGGCTACTTTTTCAATGCCTTCCAATCAGTAAACTAATCCGCGGACCTAGACTCGGTTTCTTATATAGTTTTTCCAAAAATATGGGTCATTTTCAAGGGTTTTATTTTCCCTTAAAATAAAATAAAATAAGTAGCACTCCGACTTTCCAAAATTAATTTTCATTAAAAAAGTGAAGTCTCGCCAATACGAGTGGAGGACGGTAAATTCAGGTCCACAATATATTCAAAGACTAAATTGAACTTATTTATTTTTGCAAATTTAGAATTTTGTTGATATGTTAGACATATGATTGGAATAAGGAAATGATATATTTGATTGGTTTAAACCCTTTATAATGACCGAGTTAAGGTTTCTATAGTCGTGTACTAAATTAAAAGTAATACTTTAAATTTGAGCATATAAAATTGTTTTTCTTATATAAAACTAAAATTTCTAACCTATTTGAAATGTAAACACCCTATGGAGCAATGTGGAATGTTGCACCTCATTTATTCTCTAAACTTTTAGATGCAGACTATAGTTTTTAAAGGACTACAAGAAAAATCAAAAGTATCTACCCAAAAAGCAAAAGAACCATAATGAAGATGGTTTTTTTAATTATAATGTACATTTTTTACATTACTAATTTGAGTTATATGGGACTTTTGTAAGTTAAATAATACTTTGTAGTATGTAAACATTTTTGTAAAATATCATTTTGACCTTAAGAATATTGAAATATTTTGATTTTTGGGTATCAAGATGATTGGTGAATTTTTTTATACTGTGAACAGCAGATAGGTTGGTGGTTGGTTTGAAAAAATAAAATAATATTCCATAAATCTTAAGCTTAATAAATTTTTAGAATTAGATGCTTATTAAACGAAGAAAAAAAACTCGACGCGAGTCTAAGGTTTCCCAGATATTTAGGGTCAAACCTAGAACTCTTACGTGGATAAGGAGTAAATTTTAGGGTCAAGACCTTTGACATCGGCCTCACAGAGATTCGAGTTCAGGTGCCGAATTGGGGCATGACAATTATTATATTGTAGTATAGATGAGTACAAAAAAAAAAATGTATAACTCTCTTTGAAAATATTTCACAATATTTAAAAGTAGTTTTAAAAACAATTTTTAAAATAATCTCATTTGTCCACCCCTCAACAGAAAACAAATTTTGTTTAAAACTTAAATATAAAAAAGGTTTAATCTAACTTATTTTATAATTATTACGCCGCTGATGGATCAAAAATTTTCAAAGTATTCTCATATCTTTGATTGTTACTTAGACATTTTAAAAAAATTTTTTTTTACCTAATCTTATTTTAAGAAAACAACTTTTTTCAATACAAATTTCTTAAATAATTATTTTCTTCATAAAGTTTACTTTTCAAAGAACCGAGTTTTCAATGTCCATAATTCTACATTTGGTATTGTAAATGTTATATAACATATACATACAAGACTCAAATTTCTTTCAATATATAAACCTGCTAAGTATTGATACATCATTTTAAAGACCATTGAATAACATAAAGTCGTCTTAATTGGGTCCTAATTGGATTAAAGAAAGAAAGCTAAGACTTGCTAGAGAATTATAACTTCATCCATTTAAGTGCAAGGCGTGTAACTTAATTATTATTGTATTTTTCTCATCAAATTAATGATAATATTAATAAAATTTAAGTTATTTAGGTAAGATGGATGAAATCATCAAGAAAATGAGTCAACATATAGTGACAAATAGTACATAAAAATATAAAATAAAAATTATAAATTAATTAACTAGGGATCATCAAGAGAATGGGTCAACATATAGTGACAAATAGTACATAAAAATATAAAATAAAAATTATAAATTAATTAACTAGGGCGGCATTTGGATGCCTTTCTTATCTTTTTACTTTTAAAAATAGAAACTCATACAAAATAAAAATAAAACTCTAATAGAACAAGTATGGGCTTATTTATTTAAAAGTACTTTACAAAAAATTTAATAATAAAATATTTTGAATTTAATTCTTTTTTTAAATAATCCTTAAAAATATATAAAAATGTTTTTATTAAAAATTAAAAGAAGACCTTTTTTTTTTCAAGAACACTTAACGCTTAAAATTACGAGTAATGCAGAACAAGGGCAACCAGGGCGCAGGGTGATGAGCACTTCATAAGTTAAGTCAATTCATATGTTTAGCATCCAGTTAAAGGCGAATTACTGATAACAACAGTGTATGGTGCTAGGAATTGGAATATCACCTTGAAAGTGATAAAAGATCAAGTAATTTGGGCGTTCTTCTAACCGGAAATTTCTATGCTTGTGTAGAGCGTCTTGAGAAAGAAAGAAATTCAACTCTTCGCACCATACGCTAAGAAGAAGGCTCTAGGTCCTCTTTAATCACGTTTTCTTTTCATCAAACGCCAATTTTTCCTGCTGGGTTTTTCGATTGTTTAGCGCAACAGAGCCTTCTATAGTTCCTGATCCTCAATCTTTAGCCTTTCGTCTTCGCAATGGCAAATCACACCTCTACGTACTTTGTGCACTGAACAACCCGATGGTGGTTACAAAACTGATCTCACTTCCCTCATGGATTCTCTATCTTCTAAAGCTCCACTACACCTTCTACATATGAATACATTGAACCAAAATCTACCAGCTCTATCTAATGCAGAGCGATTTAACGGTCTACTACCCTGGCCAGAGTGTGTGAAAGCTGCAGGCCAGGAAATCCAGGATGAGTTGCAGATAATAAAACAGCTATCCATATTGTATATGATGCATTTACGTTCTCTAATAAGATATCTTCGACAATGAACACTACTCCAAGGGTTCTTAATGTGCGATAATGTCAACACACGAAGTTGATCCTCAACTGAAAAGAGAATGTTGGCGTTTATCTGTGATGAATCGCATGCAGTGGAGAAACTCCATTTGAGGACTAAGTTGAAACCAGAATGAGAAACAGTATAACGCGTCTCTAACTTTTATATGGGGCTTAGCGCAGTGTACAGAGATATCGCACTGAATTCAATGCTATGATTTTAGAGGAGCGTTTTCGATAATCAAAGATGTTCCAGAGCCAGGTAAAGGATTGGCGTGATTATGGACCAAATTGCAATATAGCACTGAACGGTTCGCATTCTATGCGATCCGCCTCTCCCGCCTGCTTCACTTGCGCCTCCGCCTCGCTACTGCAAGCCACTCCTCTGGAAAACCTCATGTGGCATTAAAATAATGTGTTAATGTGCTCCAAATTTAGCAGAGTTAGTCTCTTTGGGTGGTAGAAAGTAATTACCAGAAACTCTGCTTATTGGGTCTATCCTAAAAAAAATACACGAATAAAAACATCAAGATGATTAAATAATTTAAAATTTTATGCATTTTTTTAGGTTAATGAAAACTATTTTGAGAAGCAATTAAACAAAATTTACAAACTATTAATTATTTTGTATTTTAATTCTTGGCTAATTCTCTCATTTTTCCATTGTTTCTACGAAGTGTACTAATCTAGATATAGACTAAAATATATCTCGTAAGCGGACGACTTGGAACATTTCTATAGACGATCACATTACCATTAGCCTAGTCAAGTGGATGTGCCGTTTACCCTAGTTAAAACAGATATTTTTGAAGGCCAAGAGCTTAGAAACATAGGGGGCCGCAGAGGTGGTTTGGTGGGAATCTTGGATGAAAAATCGTGTGATTGGTGAGAATGTGGTTTGAGTTGAATCCATCGAGGTAATTGGGCCGCTGACACCTGACTAGAGCAAGTCTAACATTTAGCTTGAAGACCATATTATTTGGTGTTAATATGGGGATTTAGTCCCTAGAGGTGTGGTGAACTGGATAGAATTAATAGTGTCGGTGAGAGCGCACATCGGTGGGCTGATAAGTAGTGAGTACAATTGAGGGTGAATGTATGCAGGGGAGTGCTCTAGAGTCGGCGTGCGTGAGTGGGGCTATGTCTGCGAGCCATAGAACAGCTGAAGAGTCTAGATAATTGTACGACTATGCAATATGCCGCGAGAGTGTCACGTTTGAGATAGTCAGGATGAGTTGCTCTCTCGCACGGCCGAAGATCTTAATTGATCGTGGAACGATAAGTCTCTCATGTAGAGAAATTAGCAGTACGAGAAAGGTCATCGAGTGGTGAGAGCTAGAAAGTGAGAAGTATATTGTAGAGCGATAATGAAATCGCTACACGCAGGTGGGTGTCGATGGTAGATGAGCGTTCTGTGAGACTGCAGGATAGTGAGAAAGGAAGGTTCAAAGACCTATGCGTGACACGTGTATGCGAGTAAGCCGCACAATGTATATCAGGCAAGATGGTGTTTGTTGGGGAGATGCTAGCAGGGTTGGACAAGCCCGTGTGGGTCATCAGGAAGACTCAAGAATTGATAAAGGCCTTACATTTGGTTTGGGGATTGAATTTCAAACTGGGAACTGGAAGCTCCTATACATATAGAGGTTTGTTGGTACCTGATTTGTGTTATTGGCTAAGAATTAGTAGGAAGACCTCTTAACGTTGGGATTATATACTTGCTTCAGGAAAGTATGGCGAAGTTAACGGTAGGATTTAGTTGTGACTTGAACCATATATAAGAGAATGTAGTTTTAATTTCAGTTGACGCCAATTGTTTAATAATTATGTTGCCTAGTGAGCAGCATAGTATTCTGCGAGATGACAGTACACTAAACATCATGTTCGGAGACAACAGTTTGTTAAATTAAGGAACAAAACGACTACTTCCGGAGAGAGGCTAGTTAGAGCCTAAGTAGTTCTCGTGTGATGCTTTGAGTATCAAGCTCGAGTAGAGTGAAGAGCCGTTATATAAAGAGAACTTAAGTCTTGACGAGAGTAGGGCTTGCTTAGTTGAGGGTGAGAGAGTTAGAGAAATTACAGAGCGTATCATGCACATAATACTCTTATTAGTGCGACTATAGCGCTGTGAGGCAGATGACCTCTAGGACGTAAGTCTAGTGTGTTGTTATGAGATCATAATCAGAGAGGATGATTATCAGCGAAGAATGACGAGAGTAAAGATGTGCTATATGACTAGTATGAGGTCATAAGTAAGAGCGAGCAGATATGAGAGGTATATATCACCGGCGAATTGACAGGAGCTGCGTTGTCTGGTTTCTTCGTAATTTATAGTATTTAAGCTCAAGGAAGCGACGAGTACTTAATAGATGTTGAGATTCTTGTAATCTATTACCAGCAACAGACTGTGATATATGCTATTTAAATTGAATGGTCAGACTGGGATTCAGGGACGAAACGAAAAATTCTGTTAAAAATGTGGAATGCCCAAAGCTGGCACACGTTTATATGGACAGGCATATGCCATGATCAAGACAAACACTGAGAACTTACTACTGTCAATTAACCACCATAACTGGGCTGCTACAGTAACATTTTTTCTGAATCCAATAAGCTTGGAGAAGGGGGTTTGGCCCTGTTTACAAGGTTAAAGATAACATAATTTTTCATATGGAAGAAAAATGATATGTAGATGGAAGTGGGTGCACTGACAGATTATAAGAACATTTGATTTTTAAGAATAGAAAATCTTAATTACCTTGAAAGGTAACGAAGATTACCCAGACAAATGCTATGAGCTGCTGTGAACCTGCTATCATGTGAAAATAGTAGGTGCTGCTGTATTAAGATATAATCAATTTCTTTGGTTGTGAATTTTGGAAGCGTCAGGGAAAGCTGCTTTGATGAAGAGAATAGCTTGTTAAAAAAAGGCCCCCTTTCAACGAAATCAGGGCAAGGTCTTGGAGGATTCAGAATGAAGTAGTTTATGGTTAAACCTTCAACACAAAATCTTGTGAGGCTGTGGTTGCTGCATGGAAGGGACGACGAGAAGCGTCGCTGGTCTAAGAGCTACATGGCTAATACGAGTCTTGATGCTTTTGTTGTGGTTGCTCTTCCTCTCTCCCTCTTACTACAATTAATACTTTTAATGATAACAAACTTAGACTCTTTTTAGAATAATTGAGCTCAAAGTCTTTTTGTCCAATATTACGCTGAAGCTTTGCAGCTTTGTTTGCGACCAATTACAAATTCAAATCCACAGTCCAGTTCCCTGAAATTTTGATTTAGTCTGACCACCCCAATTAGCCTGCTTGGTTACAGACTGAACTTTTGAAGTTTGAAACCTGTCATGGGAAACCATAGTTTCAATTAAGGCTTCCAACAGGTCAAAAAGGTCCCACTTGAGTATGAAGAGCATTTCAATCGGATGCCCAGTTTCCGCTCTGATCTCCGACGCGTGGAGAGCTCGCGGCGCGGCGTCGTAGTGTATTGTTATAGATAGCGTTGTGATTCCACGTGCTCGATCGTAATCGCGCGGGACCAGTTCGATGGAAGCGCAGGGCTTGAGTAAGCATGAAATCAAAATGATGGATATTTTATTCATTTTTGACTTCCTTGGCCAAGAACATTAGAATTTTAGGCCTATATAATCAGTGTCCTGAACCTCAAATAGATGTTAAAAGGGATGCTCTGGAACCATAGTCAATTATCAAGTTTAGGTTGGACCTGGTTCCAATTCTGGAAAAGTAAAGTCAGCTATACATTTCAAACTAATTGCCTTTCTTCGTTACTTTCAAATGTTGAGTAGATTTTTTCTTCTCAAAAAAAAAGCTTCTCCCTGGCAGATCCAAACAAAAATGCAAGGAACTAAGAGTGGATAGCGACAGCCATTCTTCAGTAGAATAGCGAAGGGGGATCCTGTAATCTTCATGAAGACTCCGATCTCACAAATCATCCACAGGGCTTTGGAGAGCAGCAATGTTTGTTTGATGAGGAAATAATGCCAAAGATCCTCAGACGTTGGCAGCGGCTAGATTATTTGCAAAGTCAACTTGATGCTAACACCAAACAGAGTGGTTGGTAACATTGTTAAGTCATCTTGCTGTTTTGAACTATTAAACTGAAGCTAAAAACTAAACATTAAAAAAAAAAAGTGATTTTCAAGATTTTAGGATCTGTTTCAGTAAAATTACCCCTATAAGCAACCTTGCAAGAGGAAAAAGAAAATGGCACTTTCCCCATGATCATATGTTCTAATGTATTTTTGCTCAGTGTTTTATTCAAATTACAGATTCTTGAGTTATTTAAGCACTGTTGCTGTGATTGTTTACTCATTCCTGATGCTGAACTGTACATTCACATTTTGTTTCCTTACTAGTGGGTACATGGCACAGATAGCAATGGAGGGACTATTTTCTCGTGAAATCTGATACTTACAAGCTATTTGAGTTCCATTGCTAGAAATCTTGAGTGGGAAAAGAAAGTGGATTGTATAGCACGATCATTCCCAAACCTTTATTCATGTTAGGCCTTCTCATTGTCTCATCTATGTTTGTGATCTTCCTGTTATTTTCTCCCATTTATGAAAATTCCATTGATCTGTGCAACAGGCGCACTTGGAATGTAAGACAAGAGACTTGAATTTATACGATAGGAAACGTTACTTGACAAATGTCGTAAGTGAGGCTGTAGATGGATCCATATTGCTCGCCGTTGTTCAGAGAAACCCAATGATAGACCACCTAGTCCATTTCTCTCAGCTTGAACAAATGGTCAACCTCCCAACCATCAGCACCTTCCCATTCCAAGTGGGAAGATCTTCTCTTGTCTGTTTCTATCTTCAACAACGGTCGGGGTAGGTTTTCCTCATTTCAGATCAATCATCCACTAGTGCCTCTGTGTTAGTTTCAAGGTTCATTCAGCTACTTGAAGAGCTCATACCATGTATACCGTTGATTCTAATTTCAATTCCATGAACCAGTGACTAACCAATAAATAATAATCTAGGCCTCCATACGTGACCAGTACAATTTTTTCTTGGTTTTTCAGATGGATCAGATCCAACTTTTGCCTGAACATCTTTCTCACCAATTCAGGACCTCATTATTTGCAAAATATCTTACTGGACGTTTAGATTTAACCAAAGCCTTTAAATTCTGATTTCTCTGAATGTTACTTTCAACAACCAATTTTTTATAATTGTTTTCTTCCATTGATATAAAGAATCAGAATCTGCATTAGCTTCAACCACAATTATACCTCCCATACTTTTTAGCTCAAACTAGTAAATTACAATCATACAAGTCTATATTCCTACAATTAAAGATCTAGCTCTTCTCTATAGGGAAAAAGAGTTACAATATCACTTAACAGAAAATGTAATCAACTAGTATTAGATATGATCTGAGAGCTAAAGTAATAAATTGGATTTTCATAAGTGATCTCATTGACTGTAATACTGCAGATGGCAACATACCTTCCATCAGAAGGGCTGTCTAACAATATGAGGGTCTCATATGGGGGAAAATTGGGGGGATGCGAGCAAAAAACGAGATTGCATCTGCATTGTCTAATTCGTGTGTTTTCAGAAGACTTTTGCTGACATATCCAAAAAGCTTCAGATTATTTCATGCTATACCACTCTGGGTGGTCAGTACGTCTCTACAGGGTGCACCTTCATTCTATGCCTGTAATGTGTACTTTTTCATTAATAAAGTCTTTGTGACCCATAGACAACAAATGTGAGATGCAAGTTTTAAGACTGAAAGCAAGTTTGTATAAATAATTGAGACAATATAAAAGTAAAGTTGGAACAATCAATTGAAAAACAGTTGGTCGGTGATATTATCTTTTCCAGGGAGAACGTGTTTCTAATCAAATAAGAGTGACCTTCCAGGGAAGTTGGATAACTACAAACTATCTTCTTAGTGGGCAGTCCGCAAAGATAAAGATTGTGGTTGTTTGCTGATCTTTCTTTTCCTCAACACACCAATAAACACTTCAAATTATTGCCTTCTCAAATCTGCAGTGTTGATTTCTGAAAAATATAAATAAGCAACAGAAATCTAGCCAGTTCCATGTTTTGCAAACCCAAGTTCCTACTAGCACTGCTCCACTATGAGAGTAGAAGGTCAATTGTTTGGCAGTAGCTTTAAAAAGGAGTCACATGGCCCTCAAAGTTTTCTTGCCAGGCCGCTCTATCATGTGCTTTAGATCCAACTGAAAAAATGCCTTTTTTCTTATGTGCTTTTTGAATCTATGAAGTGTATTATGCTATCATGATTAGCCAAACAGTTCAACTAGCCATTAGCTATAAGAAATTCTTTCATGTAATGTCCTCGCTTTAGATTTTCTTCACCTAAGGATATAACTAGCGATGTATATATATCCAAGACCCAAGCCTTCACAGATGATCTTAACTCAATCTTCACCTTACAACCTCATCAGCAAACCAACTTACTATTACACCTCTGTCAAGGCCAAGACGGTGACACTGGCATTTTGAAACAATCTTTCTTCCTCTTGATTCTGTGTCTCTAAGCTTCCCCTCCATAAATTCTACAATGATCTCTTAAGCAATCTAATCAGTCCTACCATGCAAGCGAGTAATCACACCACCGCCACACTTGTGTGAAAGCTGCACTCAAGAAACCAAGACGATGCCAGTTTTACTAAAATAGCGATCATATGGCTTCGGTGCTTGCATGGTACGTTATACTCTCTAATCAAGACTTCTTTGGAATTCCAGAGACATATACAGGGTACTTGATGTGGAATAATAGGAACAGTACTGAATCCTCTTCAAGGCCTGATGCTGGGGCTCTAGCTTTGATCTATGAGCTAGTGGAAAAGGCTTCCAATTCAGAAAGGATGTTTGAAATGGATGAGAGAGTGGCTTTGGATAATCCTCTTGAAGATATTGGCCTATTCAGTAACACAAGAAAGATATCAGTAATGTTTCTCAAGATTGTGTTAAAGTGAAGCTGCTGAAGAACCATTGAACAGTGCTGCGAGAGAAGGTTGGGTGGCGTATAGAGACCCTAAGTTGCCATTTTTAAGATACGAAAAATCTCTACCGAGTCAACCCATGCGCAGTCCGGTTGTGATGTATAATCATTTGAGAATTATCAACACTTCGAAGTCCCCATATGAAGTTAAGTTCTCATTTTGTTCTATTTATGAAAAAAAAAAAACAGATCCAATCTTTAGAGCAGGGGCTAACATAACCATCTTTTGCCATGCTCTATTCTTTATATTGGAAATTGCGTTAGACCTCCCTATAACGAATAATTGTAAAAACTTGACTGCCAGAAAAGAGAAAGAAAGTAACAAAGATGTAATCGCACTGCGCATCAGCATTCATTATTGTTTTTAAATTTATTAAATAGATTAAAATTATTTAATGTTTTTTTTTCATTTTTTTCTTCTCCACCCAAACCCACTACCAATGAAATTAATATGGGTAGGATATTGATGGGATAAGACTTAAGGCATCGTCTAACCTAATGCATGCGCGTGACCTCTCATGCAGCAAAATAGGAATGGATGTTTGATTAAAGATTAATTATCCAATAAAAATTCACTATCATAAAATCAAAACTTACTCTTATTTAAATTTATTCATCTCTTCACAATGATGTTACGATTCCAATTTCTTAGCATTTTCACGTTTACGACAAATGACTCTTGAGAAGAAAATAACTGTGGTAATTTGGTTTTCGTCCCTATATGTGTGTATGGGACCCCTCCCCTGCTGGAGATACACGATGCACGCATCCCACAGTTGAACGTGGCACGCATTACGTCCGAATGCCTTGCACTGCGGATTCCTGAGAATACACCTATAATCGCATCTCATATCCGGACTGCCCAAGGAAGCGAAACGAAGTTTAGCTTCTCATATCCGGACTGCTCAAGGAAAGCAAACAGAGCTTATAAGCATAACATTCGGTACAACTTCCGAACACATCCGCTCCGACAATAACATCCGATATCAGCCATGTGCCATCAGAATAGATCGTCCGATCAATGACTTAAAGTAAGAAAGTCTTACATGCTTATCAGCTACAAACAGCCATGAACCCACGTCTTGTCACCTGCAGAAGTATAAAAGAGTTGAGCGTGACACCAAAGTTACTTCCACGATCATTCTAGATGATAACTTCCCACATCTCTGACAGCCGCATCACTACATGGTTCATGACAGCCGTCGTTTGAGATTGGCGAGGCCCTCGCTTGCCACCTAATGCATACATGACAACATAAAATACTCCTCACCATTATGAGGAGGAAATCGCCTGAAAAACGTATATATACAGCCTTCACAACGCAGGAGGAAGTATTCCTTGTACCTCCTGAGAACTATGTAAAAGGCCAGTGATTTTTATCTCTCTTCTCTGACCATGGGCTAACAAAACATTGAGGGTTGCGTCCAGGACACCTCTGTCCGGATGCTTTACATGGTGTAACGACCTGAATCAAGAACCTTTGTGATTGGACACCGCGTGTCCTCCATCTGATAGCTACCTGGATATCAGGGACGCGAGGTATCAACAGTACACATCTTTGTCATCATTCTTTTAAATGAGAATATTTGTATTCTAGTGGCATGTTAGATGTAGAAGTAATAAAAGAATACATCACTTAAAACCATATACATTTTTAATTATTTTAATCCATTGAATCCCGTGAAGTATACATTCACTTTAAATTAGAACAACTAACTTTTTCCTTCAAAAATAATTGTAAATATATATGATAATAATTAAACTATAATTTATTCATGTATATAGAATTGAAGAGACAAAAAAAATGTATAAGGGTACTCTTTTGAAATGTTTTGAAAACAATTTTCAAAAATAGTATTTAAGAATATTTTTAAAATATAATTTTCATTTGTTTCTCAAAACAAAATTGTTTCGAGCTTAAATAATAAAAAAATAGTATTTCTCTACTTATTTTTATGCATCACTAATGTTTTATACATAATACAAAATTTTCAAAGTATTCCTAATAGACCATTTTAAAAAAGACCAAATTTTGTTTTAAAAACAACTTTTTTTCAATACAAATTCTCAATATATTTTCCTAACAAAATTTCAAATACGTTTCTAGAGCAAAGCGGCTTCCAAGTTTTTAATATTGCTCATAAATGATTGTAATAAACATATGCATCACAATAAATGCGCTACAATCAATAAGTACCCTAAATACCAAATCTAAAACAGTATCATGTAAAGACCACTCGAGATCAACTCAAAACTTTATACAAACAAAACGGAAAGTGTCAGGGGAAAGTAACCATCTTTCCTAGTCTTATGACGGCCATCTGGGAATCTAACCAAAAAAAGAGATTTTGGTATGAACGCTATGAATGAGAAAAGTATCGTTGAAGAAAGTCATACATATGATGGTGGCCGAACGCAACAAAATCAAGTGGCAAAACCTGTTGGCCCCCGATTGTGACATCAACTGGAACATCAAACAGTGAGTTGGAAAGTATTTCTAGATCGACAGAATTTGGTTCAGTAGCTCTATTGACTCTAGAAACCAAATACCCTTCCCCGAAGTCCCTGTAACCTTGAGCAAGGTGTTGTTCGCGCAAGAGGGCTTCGCTGGCTAATACAATTCCGTAAGAGACGTATACCACGAATCCATCGACTAGTGGAATTGGAGCAACATACGAAGAACTGTAGGGAAGTCCGACAAATGAAGTCATGGAAATCCGACCCAGACCAGTTAGGGATTGAAAGGAATAGTGTATTCCCTTTGTCCCCAATGCTCCAGAAGAGTTGCACTATTGTGGCCATCGGTTAACCGTCATAGATGGCACAAGTAGACCCTACCGGAACCATATTTTTTCCATTTTCAATCAACCAATTGCATTGGTTGATGATCGTAAAGCCTCAACAGCCAAGTCTTTTGCAAAGCTTACAGGGCTCGCCTACGCTGGTTTCATCAAACTCCTCCGCACTCTATTCACAGTTTTGCAACTCTTGAACAATTTTGTGATCAGTAATGCGATGCAACCTCGAACATGCCGCTCAGGGGAATCGATCATCTATTCAACTAAAGCAAAATCAGAGAACACTAGGCAATTTATCCATTGTTTCATAATAAAATGTACAATTGGTAACTATTATTGTGGGACCCCTTTGAGAAACACTGGCAGATCTCCACGTGACACGATTGACACGCATTATGCAGCAGATCGCCATCATCCAGATTTCCTAAAATACACATGATGCGCATCTCCTATCAGACTGCCTCAAGAAAAGAGTAATGACGCGCTATAAGCATAGACATTCCGGACGGCTTCCATACTATAAATCCGTCCACAATACATCGGAATAACCAACATGGCTATCGGATATGGTGTCCGGACCATTGAAAATAAGCAAGTCATTACACGTTATCGTCAACAACCAAATGCCCACGTCCTCACCTGCAAGTGAAAAAGGACGAGTTGAGTGACAACAAGTCACTCCACGATCATTCTAACATTATCACTTTCCACGATCGCAACCGATCACCTACCAAGATCTCTGTCAAGCGCCCCGTAGGTGATGATGCATGTGCCCTTAATGTCATCATGACAACATAAAAATAATCTCCCCTACCCATTATAAAAGAACAAAAAGGAAAACCCAGTATATCTACTCCTGAAATATATTTAACTTCACACGAAGAGGAAGGTAACCTCCTATAAACCCTCGAAAAAGGCCACTATTTACTCTCTTAACATGGGCTAACAAAACCATCGAGGTGCGTGCCGGACACCTGTCCAGATGCCTTTTGCAGGTATAGATACGACTGAATTAAGAACCTTTGTGGTTGAGATCGCGTGTCCATCCATTGGCACTACGTTGATCGTCTAGGGACGCGTAGGCAATCGACATATATGACAAAGAACGGCGTTTTGCCTTTCGAAAGGCACTCCTGCTGTAGTTCAACTACCTCAGTGTGTTAGCTCAAAATCAGATAAAACTATGAGGATTTGCTTTCCAAGGCAAAAGATTATGCCAATGTGGAAGAAGAGTCCAACTATAATAAGGAAATAGGACAAATATCTCAAGTTGATCAAGCACAAGGTATGGCTCAACATCTAAAAGGAAATGTGAGTATAATCAAAAGTCTGCTATGGGGCAATTCAACTAAGAAAGTTCCGGCGTTAGAATTTAACTATTCTTCGGCCGAGAGCTATATGATCACACTAAATAGATCGATCCTCTGACTTCAGTGGCCGCTCGAACAAGTTCGCCACCGCCAATCTCTCAGACAAGTAATGTACTGCATTAATCATCGCATCCATAGTTATCAGACAACCATGTAAGGCACTAAGTGAGTACTTTAAAGTCTAATTACAGGGAAGCTACACTAGTACGTGAAGAAAAAATATTGCATAACCTGACTTGAACTCATAAATACAATCTATGACCTAATGAGTATTCAAAGCCGAAAGTTAAAACGTCCGCATTTATAAAGTTGTCAACAACTATTCGGTAACGATGTTCAACGTCAACGAAACGATCGACACTTAAAACACCAAATGAAGCATCGGGAACTCACACAACCTATGACATACGCCTACATGATAGGTTACGCCTACATGATAGGTTGTATGGAGGACGTCTGCACTACATTGGAGTTCACGTGAGAAAGGACCTAGCCATGTATTTCCTTCCTCATGACGACCTACTTGGTTGATGGAGAGGAACTTCTTGAGTTTGGCGGCCAACAGTAAATCTTTCTGGCTGAAAAAAAAAATTTATCAAACTAGATACAACTTTCAAACTATTGTCAAATGTGAATCTTTTGGAATCTCACGCATCAGGCAGATGCCACATCAGTAATCCACATACTGACTGAAGACCCAAGGTTTTTTATCCGATAATCATTCAAGCAAAAAGAACTCTAACTAGTTATTTTTCTGCCTCTGGGCACCGTCTGGCAGCTCCCACCATATCTACGGCTCCCACCAGCAGCATCTACTAGGTTAAGTTTTTGTTTTCCCCCTCGAATTTCCTTACCTTTCTTACTCAACCTTGTATTATGTTCCTTTTTTAATAAAAAAATTAAAAATCCACTAGTTTATTTTCCTTTTTTGAATAAATCCACTAAAAAAATTCCCAAAATAAAAAAAAAAAAAAAATTCCTCAAGGGAAATATCTGGAGAAGATGCCTCCCCCATCCGAATGTGAATATCTCACATCCGGATGGGGGAGGCATCTTCTCCGGATATTTCCCTTGAGGAATTTTTTTTTTTTTTTTTAATTTGAGAATTTTTTTTTAAAATATCTAAAAAAAAATTCCCAAATTATAAAAAAATAAAAAAATAAAAAAATTCCTCAAGGGAGAAGAGACGAGTTCCCATGAAAAAAAAATTCCCAAATTAAAAAAAAAAAAAGAATAAAAAAAAAAAAAAAACAATTCCTCAAAGGAAATATTCGGAGAAGATGCCTCCCCCATCCAGATGTGAGATATCTCACATCCGGATTGGGGAGGCATCTTCTCCGGATATCTCACATCCGGATGGGGGAGACATCTTCTTCGGATATTTCCCTTGAGGAATTTTTTTTTTTTTTTAATTTGAGAATTTTTTTTTGGAATAGAAAATAACATTGGGAATTTGGATTCTATTTTGTAATCAATTTTTTTAGAAATAAAAATACATATGGGAAGAATTTTTGGGTACAATGATTTTCTTAGTTTTTTCGAATTTTAATTAAAATTTTAAAGTATTTATTAAAATATATTTTTATTTTATAGATATTTTATTTTTCAAAAAACTTGTGTTTGAAACAATTGATAACTATTAAGCACAATTTGATATTTTTTAAAGTTTTCAATAATAATAATAATAATAATAATAATAAGTTGAGAATATATATATAGTATACTATATTCCTTTGTGGTTTTTTTTATTTATTTAAATTTTGTGCTTCTATTTTTTTATTTCTTTTTGTTCCCACTAGATTTTAAAACAAGTGGATTTATGATTAAGTTTTAATTGTTTTTATAAAAAAGGAAAAATAACAAGTGATTATGATTAATTTTTTTATTTTTTATTTAAAAAAGGAAAAACAAAGCAAGTGGATTTTTAATTTATTTTTTAATTTTTTTATTTAAAAAAGGAAACAAACAAGTGGAATTATTATTTTTTATTAGAAATAGGAGAAGGAAATAAACAGTGAATTTTAATTATAGTTTTTTTTTTTATTTAAAAAGGAAAACAAACCAAGTGGATTTGTTAATTCGTTATTAAAAAAGGAAAATAGAACAAGTGGAGCCTTTAATTTTTTTATTCAAAAAGAGGAATAATAAACTAGTGGATTTTTGAATTTTTTTTTATAAAAAAGGGAAAAAATGAAACAAGTTAGTAGGGAAAGCTAAGGAAAGATGAGGGAAAAAAAACTTACCCTAGTGATGCTGCTGGTGGGAGCCGTTGATCGGTGGGAGCCGTAGATGGTGGGGAGTTGCTAGAACGGTGATTGGAGAGAGTGGTGGGAGCCGGCAAAGAAGAGAGAAATAGATAGTTAGGGTTTTTTGTTGGAATGATTTCGGATGAAATAAATTGGGTCTTTGCAGAGTAGTGGATTGCTGATGTGGATTCAAAAGACTACTTTGACAAATAGTTTGAAAGTTGTATTAGTTTGATATTTTTTTTTTCAGCAAAGATTACTTTGGACCGCGAAAACTCTTGTGGGCCACCCAAAACGATTAAGAAAGTTCGAAGTTTGGCGGCCAAAGTAAGTCTTTTGAAAAAAAAATATCAGATACTAATACAACTTTCAAACTATTTTCAAAGTTAGTGCTTTTGAATCCACATCAAGCAATCACTACTTCTGAAGACTCCAATTTTTTCATTCCGAAATCATTCAACAACCGCTAAAAACTATTATTTTCTCTCTTCTCTGCGGCTGTCCCACATCTCTCCTGCACCCGGTCTGCCAAGCTCCCACCATGCTACGGCTCCACCAATCAACGGCTTTCCGACGGCAACAGCATCTACTAGGTAAGCTTTTTTTTCCCCTCATTTTCTTACGCTTTCTTACTAACTGTGTTTATTTTGCCTTTTTTATTAAAGAAAATTAAAAATCGCACTAGTTTATTTTCCTTTTTGAATAAAGAAATTAAAAGTCCGACGTTGTTATTTTCCTTTTTTAATAAAAAATTATAAATCGCACTTTGTTGTGTTTCCTTTTTTTAATAATAAAAATAAAAATTAATTAAAAATCGGCACTGTTTATTTCCTTTTTTTTTTAATAAAAATTAAAAATCCACTTGTTTGTTTCCTTTTTTGAATAAAATAAAAATTAATCATAATCCAGCTTTGTTTATTTTCCTTTTTGTAATGAAAAATTAAGAAATTTCATAATCGCACGTTGTTTTTAAATCTAGTGGCGAACAAAAACGAAATAAAAATAGAAGAAAATTAAATACAATAAAAAACCAAAGGATATATATATATTATATATAGTATATACTATATATATATATATATATATATAGTTTCACTTATTATTGATTATTATTATTTTATGAAAACTAAAAAATATCAAATTGTGTATAGTTAGTTAATTGTTTTCAAACACGAAGTTTTTGAATAAAATATTAATAAAAGATAATATATTTTTAATAAATATTTAAATTTATTTAATAAATATTTGAAAAACAGAGAACATGGTCAAAATCTTCCATGTATTTTTAATTCTTAAAAAAATATTACAAATAGATATCAATTCCCATATTGTATGTATTTATCTAGAAAAAATTCCCAAATTAAAAAAAAAAAAAAATTCCTCAAGGGAAATATCGGAAGATGTCTCCCATCGGATGTGAGATATCCGGAGAAGATGGCCTCCCGCCATCCAGATGTGAGTATATCTTCTCCGGATAATTGTCCCTTGAGGAACTTTTTTTTTTTTTTTTTTTTTTTTTTTTTTTTTTTTTTTTTTTTTTTTTTTTTTAATTTGGGGAATTTTTTTTTTTTAAATATCTTTTTTCATGGGAACGTCGTCTCCTTCTCACTTGAGGAATTTTTTTTTTTTTTATTTTTTTTAATTTTGAGAATTTTTTTTTTTAATCGCGGCAATGGGGGAGGACATTCTTTTCCGCGGTAGTATCTCTCAGTCGCGGATGGGGGAGCGCAATCTTCTCCGAATATCTATCCCTTGAGGAATTTTTTTCTTGGTTTTTTTTAGATTTGGGAATTTTTTTAGTAATAAAAGAGTGAGCGATATGGGAATTTGAGGTTCTGAGTTTGGTAATGGTGTTTTTAGAATAAAAATACATATGGGAGATTGTTGGGACAGGTGTTTTGCTTGTTTTTCCAAATACGTTTAATTAAAATTAAATATTTATTAAAAATATGATTTTTATTTATTAATATGTTATTTTTAAAAAACTTGTGATTTGAAAACAATTAATGAACTAGGTACACAATTTGAATATTTTTTAGTTTCATAATAATATTATAATAAGTAATAATATAAGTGAAATAGTATATATATTAATATATTTTCCTTTGTGGTTTTTTTTTTATTTATTTTAATTTTCTGTCTATTTTTTTATTTCTTTTGTTGCCCACGCACTAGATTTTAAAACAAGTGGATTATGATTAATTTGTTTTAATTTTTTATTAGAAAAAGGAAATAAACAAGTGGATTCGATTAAATTTTTTTATTTTTTATTAAAAAAGGAAAAAACAATGTGGATTTTTAAATTTTTGTTATTAAAACAAAGGGAAAATAAACAAGTGGATTTTTACATTTATTTTTTTATTTTTTATTTAGAAAAAAGGAAAACAAAGCAAGTGGATTTTTAATTGTTTTTATTAAAAAAAAGGAAAAATAAACAAGTGCGATTTGTTAATTAAAATGTTTTTATTTTTATTTGAAAGGAAAACAAACAAGTGGGAGGTTTTTTAATTTTTGTATAAAAAAAGGAAAATAAACCCAAGTGGAGGCTTGTTAATTTTTTATTCTCAAAAAAGGAAAGATATAAGCTAGTGGATTTTTTGAGATTTTTTTTATTAAAAAAGTGAAAAGTAATGACAAGTTAGTAAGAAAGCTAAGGAAGTGAGGGAAAAAGAAAACTTACGCTAGTAGATGCTGCTGGGGGCAGCCGTAGATGGTGGGAGCTGCAGACGGTGCAAAGGAAGAGAAATTAATAGTTAGGGTTTTGTTGAAATGATTTTCCGGATGAAAGTAAATTGGGTCGTTCAGAAGTAGTTGGATTACTAATGGTGGATTGCCTGATTGTGGAATTCAAAGAGAATTAACTTTGACAAATAGTTTTGAAAGTTATAGTTAGGTTTGATTTTTTTTTTTTTTTTCAGCAAAGATTTGACTTTGGGCCGCAAACTCTGGCCAAAGTATTAACCAAATCTCTCAATTTGCGTTTTATGCGCCGAGGAAATACCGGGAAATAAAGAAATCAAGGTATAAATTAAATTAATTTTGAAACTTCTTTATATGAATTTTATTACTTCTATAAAAAGAAATATTTTGAGAAGGCATGTAAACAAATTTGACTAACTAATAAAATTATTTTTTTACTTTTCTTGATTAATTTCCTACGATTTTTTTTTTCCATGTTTTTACGAAAGGCGTAGTGGATGCTAGAGTAGAGCCTAGACTAAATCTTGTAAGGGACAGACTTAGACGTCATTCTCCATCGAGGACTCATTAACGGCATTAGACTAGTCCCCAAGCTGGGCAGGCTAGTCTTTTATCCAATTAAAACAGATATTTATGAAGGCCAGGAGCTTAGAAGTATGGGGATTAGGCCCTGGCAGAGGTTCGTAGTGGGGCAATCTGGGATTGGTAATAAATGGTGATGGGCTAGCGTGTGGGTTTTTTGAGTTTAAAGGCAGGGTTTAAGCTTGATAGAAACTTCATTAGATTGGGTGTTTGTCCGTAGGTGCTTTTCAGTAGATACTTTGGAAATATCGATGAATATTTAGATAAAAATATCAAAAAATATTTTAACAAAAATATCGATAGAACAAATATGGTTCAAAATTCATTAAAATATTTAAAATTTAAAAAATAATAATAAAATAAAATATAAATAAGACATAACATATATTAAATATTAGTTTTAATAAATATAGATTAACGATAAATAATATTAAATATAATATTTATCCATTTTTTTATAAAACAATTACCTTAAATTCCTTTAATATATTTATATTTATTTATTTTAAAAATTAAAAAATATTTTTATTAAAACATGTTTTATTATATTTTACATAAAAAAATTAAATTGATTTATATAAAATATTTTATTTGATATTTACTTTTTTATTACAAATATGTGATGATAACTCTTTCTATTAATATTAATTTATTTAAATAATTAAAATAATTAATAATTTATCTTATCAAATTAATTTTAATTTATAAAATATTAGGACTTCATTAATTTTTTTTATTGTAGCTATTTTTGAGTAAAATTATATCTTTAATATTTTAAAATAAAAATATTTAAAATTAAATAAAATTAAAAGAATAAATGAAAAAATTTAAGAGTAAAGTGATAACAATTTTTTAAAATAGGATTAATGAGATAAATATAAAAAGTAATTAAACAAAATGATTACTTAATACTGGGTGGGTTGATTCTGGAGATTAAAAGCGATCAAAAGAATAATGGTTTCCAAGTTGGCGAGAACACTCAGTATCTTCTGACCCACGTAAGTATGAATAGAGAGGTGCATGTCTGTTTTTATGGTAATGCATACAATAATGAAAATGTTATAGAACCTCATACTTAATATTGAATATGCATATATATCCTTGCATCCCCATCGGCCTGGATTTCTTGGAGGGAAGGAACAGCAAGCAGTTGATAGATCCAACATTAAGGGATGGCTCAACAAGCGAAATAATGAGATGTATCCACATTGGGTTGCTATGTGTTCAAGAAAATGTGGCCTGATCGACCAACAATGCTTTAGTAATGCTCATGCTAAATAGGCTACTCTCTCAGTCTCCCAATACCTTCACACCCTGCATTTTTTTTTACGTTAGTATAACATTGATCAGAACATTTCTTCGGGGCTGGAGCATAATTCAAGGTTGACTGATTCTGATCTTTCCTGAAGTAGGTAGTCCTATTAATTCTCAATACATAGGGCTTGAAAAACAGATGGATGATGTTGCATTTTTGAGTTATAATCTAAAGACATGCATGTTTATGTTATAATTTGTTCTCAGAAATGATAGCATCAAAATAGAATTCTCATTTGTTCTCAAAAACAAAATTTTGTTTCAAAGCTTAAATATAAAAGATGGTATTTTTTGCTCGTTTTTTATGAATACGCTATACATAATACAATTTTTTTAAAGTATTCAACATATCTTTGATTGTTAATCAAACCGTTTTAAAAAATACCCAAATTTTATTTTAGAAAACAAATTTTTTTTTTCAATACAAATTCTCAAATAATTATTTTCCTAACAAAAGTTTATCAAATATGTTTTTCTAGAGCGGTCCAAAGTTTTTGTATTTGTCTCACAAATGTTGTATAAACATATACGTACTTGAACTAAATTTCTTTCTAAGTACCGGGCAAAATAAAACATATGCCTCACAATAGATGCAGCTACAATCAATTAAATACCTAAAATACCTCAATCTAAAACCGGGTACTCATATAAAACTCACCTGAAGAGTAGACCAAGCCTTTTCCTAGTCTTCATTGGCGCCGGTCGGTGGGAATCTTACCAAAAAGAGAGAGGATTCTGGATATGAACGCTATGAATGGAGAAGAGGCCATGCATTGTCGGAGAAAGTCGTACATATGATGGTGGCCTGGACCAGCAAGACCGAAGTGAAAAACCAGTTGCCGGACTGCGAAATCAACTGGAACAACAATATCAGGAACATCAACAGCTATTGGAAAGTATTCTAGATCGACAGGATTATTTGGTTCGACAGCTATTGTCGAACTCTGGGAAACCAAATACCACCTACCCGAAACCACTCTGACCCTGGAGAAAATGTTGTTGTTCTGATGCGAGGGGCTTCCGCTGGGCGAACAGATTCACGACGAATGAAGTTGCATCCAAATCCAGCAGCGGACCAGTTAAGGGATGGAAAGAATGCGTGTTCCCCTTGTCCACCCCTAACGTACTCCATTGATGCCAGCACATTATGTGCCATCAAAGTTTAACCTCTACGATGGCACAGAGACCCTATGGAACAAACCAACCATTTCCGTCAAGCTAATGGCGTTGGTTGATGATTGTGAAGGCCTACTATATCAAGTCTTTTCGGCAAAGCTTACGAGGAATCGTCGCTAACCTGGTTTCATCAACTCCCTCCGCACTCTATTCACAGTTTTGCCACAACTCTGCGACCAATTGTGATTCAGCATGCATGCAACGCTCGACCGCGCGCGGCAGGGGGATCGATCATCTGTTCAACTTAAAGCAGAATTCAGGAGAACCAGTAGGGCAATTTATCCATCGTTTTTGTGAATGAAATGTACAAGTGGAAAGTGTGACCATAGAACGACGGTTATCGCCTTTCGGAAGGCACTCCCGCCTGGGAGTTCACTACTCAGGTCATTAGCCAAAAGCGAGCTAGACACTATGAAGGTATTGCTTTCCAATGCAAACAAATATACCAATATGCACTACAAGGAAAATGTCAAAAGATGACGTTTTTTAAACATAGATATAAGATGACGCTTTTTTCAAAGCGTCGTATTTTAGACTGTCTCTTATAAATTGCCATTTGGTTGACGCTTTTTAGAAGCGCCATATATTTTCAGCTCAACAATGACACTCATAGTGAGTGTCATAATTTTAAACCTTGGCGCTTTTTAAGTGTCATCATATGTTTATAATTTCATTCATGTCAATATTGACACTCGATAAAGTGTCATTGTACAGGTAGAAACAATATTGACACTCGTAATAAGTGTCATTGTATAGGTAGGAACAACATTGACACTCGTAATAAGTGTCATTATATGGCATGTTCAATGTTGACACTCGTAATAAGTGTCATTGTATAGGTAGGAACAACATTACACTCGTAAAAGTGTCATTATATGGCATGTTCAACGTTGACGCTTAAAAAAAACGTCATTTCTTGGACCTCAACTTGACGCTTATGAAAAAGCCATCATTTTTATTGGTATCCTTAACCTTAACACTTATGAAAAGCGTCATCTTCTGCCTTTATCTAATTACCATGATATTTTTAAAAAGCATCATATTCTCTCATTTGAAACTGTAATATGCCAGAAAAGGAAATTAATGCCCTAATTATGCCCTGTTTTATAAGTTTCCACAAACAATTAATCAAAATAAAAAATTAATTAAGAAACTGCATAGGACAAAAAGTAGCAATACTAGTAAAATTTACCTATTAACATCATACATAAGTAATTAATTATGAATTGTTTAGCATTAAACTAAGTTAAAGTTGTCTAATAAACCAGAAATTTTACAACTTCTTCAACATTGAGTTGTTCATGTCCTTTGCTGCATCTAGTTCTACATCATTTTTCTTCAAAGTGCATAAAGATGGTTGCAACTCACTTTCTAAGATGCTCAATCTGCAAAAATAATTGAAAGGGTTACATATTAGTATTGACAAATAGTTAATAAAAAAACAACTTTGTAAATGAAATGTGTCTATGCATTTTTAAAAATTTTCCAATATATATATTTCTTTCATTGCAATACATTTCAAATATGGAGAAGTCAACAAACCCCAATAATATATTATGCCAAATTTCGAAATACTTTTGAAACTCTTATTCTAATTTTAAGAAAACCAACAACAAACTATTACCGATGCTTTCCCAAATGCAATATTTAATTTTATTTAACTTGGGGCTAAATGCAATAATTAATTTTGTCCAACTCTTGTTATTCATTCATGTTCTAACCAAGAGCTGAATGATGCCTTGCAGCCACGGGTTATCAAAATATGTTGTTAGTATATCAAACTTGAGCTGAATGCAATAATTGATTTTGTATAGCTCATGTTATAATTCATGTTGTAAAACTAATAATAACTCAAACATGTTACCTCAAAATTCTTTGGGCAAAATTTTGAACTGCTTCGGGGTGTCCTTCATGTCACTAATCATTTTCGGGTCGAATAAGCAAAAGCAGTAGTGATGTACTGAGAGAATGACCTTATGCTTTCTGTACAACCTGAAGAATATATAATAAACAATTTAGCAACAAATTAGATTCTTCAAAGTTTGGTTTAACACTATTATATTCAAAACTACTTATTAATTTCAGAGAAGATTGGTAGCCAAGGGCAATACAATAATTGAGATAAATAAGTAGGGAATGTACTGAGAGAAATTAATTTTAGCTATAACATTATTATTAAATTATTTTTCAATCTTGACATGTAATGAATCCATGAGAATTATACATGGCTAACACTTATTGATTAAAAGAATAAAATAACATCAAAGATAACAAAAAAAATATATATATATATATATCATATGGGACAAAATGGTTCTTTTTATTAAAAGTCATTAATAGTTAAAAGTAAGATGACCTTGGTTACACTATTATGTCAAAATGACTAGTCATTTCCTACAATTGTATTCAAGTTGATATCCTACTCAGACAAGGAAGCTTTAGAGGCCCTATTTAGGGAGAAAAAAGTGTTATTTTTCCCATAGGCTAATTTGTAAGAAGTCTTAATCTAACTTCCTATTATTTTATTTTATTTTTTATGTCAAAGAAAATAGAAGTACATGCATATTGTAGACTTTAAGCCCATTAGTTTAGTAGGAGCGCTTTACAAGTTTAGATTGAAGAAATTTATAAAGCAAGTGATCTCAAATACCCAAAAAGATTTTGTATAGAGGATAGACATATTCCTAATACATACACACACATGTAATAAGGCTAAAGACTTCACAAAAATGAGCTTCAAAATGCAAGACTTTTTGAACCAATGCAATACTAAGATTTCAATAAATCCAACTAACAAAGAATGTGTAGAGGAAATGATGAAAGGATGAAAGGTTGTGCACCCACCATGTCTACTAAGGCTTCATCCATCAATTTTGCCAATTACACATCAATCGAATGGAGCAACCATTGGATGATCCACATTCAAAAAACTGCCAACTAGGAGTACCAAGATATTCAAAAAATTATGACTAAGAATAAATCCATTATATATAGAAATAATATTCACAAAATATTCAATAGATCTTTAAAATAATAGGAAGTTATATTAGACTATAGGTCACAAGGGGTACCTTCAAGCATGAGTAATGATTAATTGAGTCATTAGCATAATCCAATCTGAGCGAACTTCATTAATCTTCATTTCACTGAATGATTTTCTTCCATCAAACTGAATTGGAGAAACATAAACCATTCATTAAGTTTAATTGACCACTCAAATGCCATAGTAAAATGACCAACCAAATGAATTGAATTGAGTACCAAACCTTTGATGCTAGTTGGTTTGGATTAGCAATGATTTCCTTCATGGTATCTCATTCACATAATACCCACATTCCACACTACCCGGTTGTCTGTGGCACTATGACAAAAGTATCAACAATTACAACAAACAATAGAATGACTATTCTTACTTCTTAATATCTAAGCCAATGATCATATTAATAACCACCCATTTCCTAATTTTGTGTAAACAAAGTAAGTGGTCAAACAATATATTTTAATCTAAATGAATAAGTACTTACAACCACTTTGACCCAAGTTGGCTCCCTCTTTGATGTTTCTGTTTTTCTGGTGGGTTGATCTAATTGCCCTATAAAAAAAATAATGTTCTTCAACCCTTATGCATTGTATTAAAATATGAGCAAATACACACTTACATGTTAACTACTCCTTAAGATCATCACATGGTTGAGAAGCCATTGGATCAAGTAATATGCAATCATTCTCTTCATCTCTAGTGCCACTAAGACCCAGTGGAAACTAAATAAAAATGAAAAAAAAAAAAAACAGATGTGTTAACATATTATCCATAAATTAATACATCACAAACTAACTTACATACACCATATTGACATTTGGGGTAAAAGGTTACTCTGGATTGTATGGAATAAACATATATTCAGCATGCTTTATATTCCTTAGTCGATCTGCAATAGCTCTTGACCTGTTTTCCCTTACTTCCTTCTCCCATTCCAGCTTTCGAAACCAATACTGGATTGACAAAAACATAATCGTTCAACTTGCTTGCATCAATCAACTTTCTATGCAAGTGCCTAGTTAAACCTCACATAACAAGTTTATCAACAATCAATATAGGTCATTAGTAAATAATTTTTACCTCAAATGAGTGTCAAGAGTCATTCAAAATTAATAAAATCCCTCACCAGATGTAGAATAAGATAACAATTGGATGATACTTCTTTTGATTGATATAATCATGTCCATATCTTCTTTCATCAGGAAGGTCTTGAAACTCTCACCAAAAACATCATTTGGAAAGTCTATAGGTTGTGCTCTCGAGCTTGCAAGCATAAGGCCAACCAATGACTCAAAATTCTTGACATCTTGTGGTTTTTCACTTTTCGATTTCACTTCAACTTCATTTACAGTTTCTTTCTTTCCTTTCTTAGATGCCTGTATAATTAAGAACCATGGTACAAATCAAATTAAGTAGTTAATATATGGGGTTATAATAAAGCTTGGTAATTAAATTTACTTACCAACACGGGAGTATGGATGCTGACCAAATGAGCTGGCCACAAAACTTGGTAACCAATTGCAGCCCCCAAACAGTAGTAGTTTTGTCCAGGAATAGGAATGGAAGTGGTGCACTTGCATCATAAGGAACATTAACAACTACTAGATAGTTGGGACCACATTCAAGTATAATTGTTCCGCCACCCACTTTATTTTCCTTTGTCCCCATGGCCAGCTCACATTTTCTAACCTATAAAATCAAGTTATATTATTAGATATGAGCCATTATTTCCCTATTCCATACCTTCAACTCTACATCTTCCAAATTAAACACTAGTGAAGATTAAAAGTCATCTACAAGGTACATGCAAAAATTTGAAATATGAAGTAAGTAAAATAACATTGAAAATTTTGAAATGATACATGCCAATTATTATGTGGTTATATAAAGAATAGTTATTCTTAAAATAAAAGATGCTAGTAATGCATAATAAAGTCAAAATAATTATCAAATTATCAAACAGTTTCGTAATATATGAAATAAAAATCCCATAGGATCTCCAATTATATAGCCAACATATTATCTTTTTGTGAAAGCAGAAAAATGGTAAAATAATATTTTGAGACTGATTGATTTTCTTATATTGCAACACATAAAAAAAAAAAAAAAAAGACCATGTATGCTACCACCAACAAGTGAATTCAATTCAAACAACAAAATTTACATAAATTATGTCTCCTATTGGACCAAACTCTATCACCAAATTAACTTTAATAGATAAATACCTTGCTTTGGGGTTCTATTGGCATTGGTGGGGTTTGCATCTTCAACTCTACGGATTGGCTTCTCTACTACTTCTGGTAGGAAAAGTTGGTTTTGTTTCATGTTTGAACTACTAACATCTTGAATGGGAGTGACAACTCCTACTTTGAGAGAGTTTTGCTAGCACTTCTGCCTGAAATCTTCTCTGTTCTTCTTGAGATGTTGCTATAAAATCCCTAACAGCACGATCTGCAGCAGTATTAAAATACTGACGAGGTGTGTGATGTTTCCCTTTGGCCCTAACTCGACCACTATACTCAGGAGTACCCAATGCTTCTACAAGTATATCATTACTCCCATTGACACTTCTACCATTCTCTTCAGACTCTTTCAATAGCTTGTCCTTAAAAACAAATGTTTATTATGAAGTTCAATTACAAATTTGTTATCAGAAATAAGCTATTATAAATAAATGAAATTACGGTTTGAAAATGTCTACTTACTATTTTCTCAATAACTGGTATGGCCACTTCATCAAAGGTGCCATCCTTTTTTTCCCTTGCTTTCTTCCACAATATGCTTCGATCAATAGTTTCAGTTAACCCACTTGCAACCATCTGTTAAAAGTGGACAATGTATAATGTAATGAGCATATAACCCTAGTATGTATTATGTATAAAAAAAAAAATCAGAAACTATAAATTAGTATAAGCGTTACCATCTCTTCCCTCAAGAACCAGCATATCCCTTCCTACTTAGATGGTGATTATAAATGTGTTTTTTTCTTCTTTCTTTTGAACTTTCTCGATAGTCCTATAAATTTAAAAATGTATATTAATGAGATGTAAATAAGAGTATGCAAAGAGTTGTAATTTTACCTAAAGTTCTCAGACAATCTATCTTTGACAAACATTGTCCATTCTTCATCACGAATAAGAAGTATATTAATTGTGGTCTTTTGAGAGCTCTGGTTGGTCCTTTGAAAGGAAGAGATATACTTCACAGTTAGCCATGCTTCTTAAATGACGAAAGCACTTTCAATTGTTAGCATACAATTCTCCTGCTTTTTTTGATTTATTGAAAAAGAAGCCTACACATTAATATCATACTTATTAGCAACTTCATATGGTTAGGAATGATAGATGTTTGCATAAAGCTGAATGTTAGTTAAAAAAGGGTTACCTCAATGCAGTCCCATAGCTTATCTTTCAACTCTTTAGGCTACAACATGCCAAGTTTTATATGTTATTGGCACCATAGTGCGTGCCAATCACGCCCAAGTAGCTTGTTAGTTATGAACAGCTGATTCTCCTATAAAAAATGCCATCAAGATTTCACTTAATCACCCCCATCGATCCCTTGCTTGCCAGTATTACTGTTGCTGATAAGCATGACCTTCTCGCCGTCCCTCATTCCTACAAAGTTGCCTTCTTTTTGTGGTTTTCTTCCTATCCTCTGCATCCATTCTTGCTAAAAAAAAAAATAAAAACAGTAGCAAAAACAAAACTAATCAAGATAGTTAAAATAATATTAGAGTATAACCTTCATCATAGAATAGTTGCTAAAAAGAAAATCTAAAAGACAAAGCGCAATCCCTAGTCAGTTGCCACAATGGAGACAATACTACCAATTATATAAATGCCACTAATAAAAAAAATAACATCCAAATACCATCAAACTTAGACAAACTCCAAGGGTTATATATATAAGAGGGCTAATTCTACCATCGGAATTTATCCAGATATAACATATCAAACATGAAAGGAGCACGGTACGCCGTATGTACTAGCGTCATTTGGTCCACATGAAATTGGTTGAAGGTTTCTTTTGAACTATTGATGTGTGACGATTAAGTTTGGACACAGACACAACATGCAACTCATTTATAAAATTAAAAAAATATAAAAAAAATTCTAAATTTTTAGTTAAACATTCCAAAAGACCCATAATACCCTTATTTATTTG
>JBAPGN010002413.1:0-17500 GCA_037355405.1 Vitis amurensis | reverse complement strand
ATCAACATCTTATCTTAAAACTTCAATTTAAGAAAAAGAGTGCTATCTTTGGGTACTTAGGAATTTAGGGGAAGCTACTAAAACTTACTTTTGCATGATGTTTAGATGATAGTAACATGAACATCTATGGCCATGCTACTTCATGGATGATTGTATTAATAGAGCAATTCCCGTGTCAACATTGCTTTAGTTATCACACCTTGATTCACTTCCAAGGTCCCAATAAAAAAAAAAAAAAAGGTTTCAAGAACCCACATATTTGATGATGAATTCCTTTGTTTCAATTGACTTTAAAGCCACAAAACCAATATCATTTTGTTGACTTTAGCTTCTTTATTATTAGAGCTATTCAATGGCAAATAACCCCCTACCCCACCACCCAACCACCCTAAAAAATATCTCATGTCTTGGTCTTAAACACCCCATATAAATATAACAATTTGACTTGGATAATTCCATAGAATTTTTAGTATGGGACCTACTCTGAAGATTGACCTGTCTTGGCAAGAGATGCAAGCCTGAGGGGGAGCCTAGAAGGGTTGCTGCCACGTGAAACAGCGTAGTTTGCCGGTGATTCCGACGACCCACCTCCGCAATTGAGTGGTTCAACACGCTAGCCGCCTCCGGTGTCAGGGTCTGTTGGATCGTGCTGAGATTTCTCTCCCTCTATCGTTTCAATTTTTCCCCCCTTCTTTTAATTCCACAACAAGCAATCTAATCTTTTGAATTGCACCAATATCTGATGAACTAAATTGGGGGCTTCGAAGAAGGGAGGCTGCTATCAATAATAAATGTGTTCTAGTTCTATCTACTCTTTAACCTCCGATTGATGGATTTCCAGTCAAGGGTTTCTACAAAGATGAATTCCAATTTTCTCGCCTTCTAGGAAAATGAATCACAATGGGAAAACCATAAAAGCCTTTACACAAGAGAGAAGAAAAAGGAAAAAGGAAACACCGAAAAAATAATAAAAGGAGCAGCTAAGCTTGAGTTACATAAGATATGGATCTTTGTCTGCGTGTGACTCAAAAAGCAGTTTGAGAATTCAACCTCGAAAGGGAAAGATCAGATCCCCTCCTTCACAAAAACCCTCATCATTTATCTGCAGAACCTACAACTATAATCTATCCCAACTCATACCCAAAATTTTCAATTAAAACAGATAGGGTTTTACTCCGTTTAAAGATATAAACCAAATTCATAGGAATCTTTTTGGTTGGTAACACATTTTTATTTAATAAACCACAAAAAAAATTATATCAAATGTGATAAAAAATTAATATAATTTTTAATGAAATTAAGAAAACCAAGAAAAAAATCAGGACTTTACCTTCAATAGCTAAGTGGATGGAGACGATGGAATGTCTTGCAGTCCCAAGTTGTTTCTTCTCAACATAGTTGGAGTTATATTTCTCGTTTATTTGGAGATAATAGGGTTTGGCTAAAGGGAAAATGAAAGAAAAAAATTAGGGTTTAGATTAAAAGAAAAAACCCCACCAAAATCTCTGCATGTGCAAAACTTACTCTTCTATAGTGGACTCCCCAACTTCAACTGCTCTTCCAATCTCGACTACATTGACGTAATACTTCTATTGTTGAAATGAAAAACCTGTAAATCTGATCTCACTTTTGGTTACTTCACAAAGGAGAAGGCCAAACACAACTCTGACAATTGACCACTAGTACATCCTAGGCAAGTGAAGACTTAGGTTACCTCTTCGACCCAATTTATTGGCTGAAATGATAGGCGTGGAAGAAGAGAATATGAAAGAGTTTAAGTTGTCAGAGGGGAAATACATGTTATCTCGAGACGAATGGAGTATAGATATAGACTCGCTCTGTGACGCGAGCAAATGAGAATATGTCATACAGGTGACCCACTAGTTCGTATATAGAGGTACTTTATTCTAGGATCAATACTTAGGCGACCAAGTTATAGAATTAATATGAACACTTTAGAGAACTCACGAAGTAACGAGCCAAATAATGTGCATAACTATGTGAATACCAATAAATGTGACTATCTTGCAATAACCTACACTTGTAAAGATAAGCACGCAGCGATTTACTTGTGCATACTAAGATTTGTACTGTTTGTCCAAGCGAGACACTGTGCAGCATAGCGTCTCAGTGGACAGATATCTAAACAAGTTATCGATCCCATTGTTTGTACGTATAATTAGTTTTGAGAATGCAATTGATCTACATAATGGAAACGAACTGACTGTTTAAAAGAGCGGACGGCGAGAGAGTTGAAAGAGGGGCGATGACATTACCATTCATTAAATGGCAGCATTAAAAACGCGCGACCATCCTATCTGTGACATTCATACAATGATTGTGAACATCAAATCAATACTGAAATGGACGAGCTTTATAACAAGAGAGAGCCAATGTCCAAAAAAGAACGTGCAAAGATTACCATATTCTTGCTATAAAGCAGCCAAGATGACGAATGCGAAGCGTACAGTTGTCTCTCTCAGGTCCCAATATACACTCACTTACTATCAGACCATGAAAATAAAATCAAATGTGCACACTCATCTAAAATTAAGCAGAGGTCAGGACAAACAAGAACAAGTAACCGTCGAGGATACAATATCATTTCCTGTAGTCGGGTGTAAGTGCGATTTCAGAATCCTACCCCGAGACTTTGAATAAGGCAATGACAAATACAACTGATTCGTCATACATATCCTCAGCAACGGCGCCCATGTCCGATATCTTGAGCCAGATCAACGCGAAGAGTGCGAGTAATGAAACAGGGAGGTTACAATCACAAATTTAATAAAACCTAAAATCACCTTACACTGATAGTACCATGGGTAGACAGACATTCTTGTGTTCACAATAGAGCAAATCTAGTTGGGTAGAATGGATGCTGTAATAGTGTGGCTCTAAGATACAAATCGGCATAGGGATGGGTTTTCTTCGGACAAATGAGACTATTAGTGCAAACAGGTAATGAACAATGAGTAATGAAGCGTTACATTCCACGTTGAAAATATAGATTTTAAAAAGAAAATTGATATTGAAGTTGAAAAAGTTTGATTTAAAGAAATAAGCAAACTAGCAATATGAAGCTTTAACATACAAGAGAAATGTCTCTTGGAGCTATTAAGGTTTCCGACCTAGGAATTTCGGTGTTCTTCTTTAAGGCCAAAGGGACGAGTAGCATTCATGGATTTCTTCTCTCCGTCGCCTATTATGCGACAAATACAAGCATCAAACGATATAAGGTTAATCGACACTGCGAACCGGATCTATCTTAAATTTAGGCAATAAGATTTGATCAAAAGCGGATCTCATGAAATAATACTATAGTAGCTTGCTTCCAAATAAATGTTCTTAACATTCTAAACCATAAGCAGAGCCCTCACCCTTGAAGACCTTTACGATAACAACCTTTCCTTCAATCGTTCTGCAGTAACATCTCCGTAATAAACATATGCACATGGATCTAGCAATACAGCATCCATAGAATCAGAAAGCTTACAAGTATTGGCCATTCAAGGGGATTCTCACTTTGAATACCACCTTCGCGAATGGCCTTGTACTGTTGAAATAACGTAAATGGAGCATGGCGCATGGATTCTCATAGAGGCGAATAAACTGCAGTCTTCATGAGCATACGGAATGAGTGCCATCCAAGTATATGAGCCAATTTAAACGACGATAGCACATTCTCTATACACATATGCTACAATATACGCAAATATACAGAGGACATGGTTATACATAAGCATACCATACCCACATGTATATACGTATACATGAAAACTTCCACCGTTAGCATCCGAGCTCCTCATCGCCTATAGTTCACTCCTCCACCATACTGCAATTCATACTCTGAGACGTATTCAATCGCGTTATGTGTATGTGCTTGTTTGCGCGACCTTAAATATATCTATAATAAAGAAAATTAAGAAAGCCCAATCGATACTGACAGACAAGTGAATACAAAACACAAGTGCCACAAGTGTAGCGCAAAGGAGACATCCAATACTTTTAATCCTACCGAGAGGACATTACATTAATTTACCAACGTGGTCTCCGAGCTTTGTGGCATATACACATAATAACTACACGAGAGTACTTTTATTTTTAATATATGATGGTTTCTTTCCCTAACCCTTGACTCACAACTTCATCACTAGAGATTAAACACTAACCACAAATAAATTACCTATAGTCATTAGAGAGAGTTGAAATGTACAGAGGTATGGAAGAATTAGATAAAGATATTATAGCAGCGCTAAATACATGAGAGATCATACACTCCACTGCGTGACGATACCCAAGTGAGGTCAATAAGCGAAAGATTTCGCCAGAGCATGCGCAGAATTTAACCAAGCAAAAAGAACAAATAAGGAGGGCAGTGTCATGACCAAAAAATGATTTTTGCTGACATACATAAGAACTACCACGCGTGGCTTCTCGACCAAAGGATGCAGCAAATAGTGTCTGCCCATCACTCCAATAGAATCTATAGTCACAAAGTGACAGCTCATTTATCTTTTCAATGCATCTATCCAAGAGAGAAAGGATAGGCTTAATAGAGCGAGAACTTTTCGTCGCCAATTTGAATAGACATCGATGATAATTTGTGCCACACTCATCAAAGAGTCTCTGGCATTTTTTTCCTTCTGCGATATTGTCTCTTCAGACAATCATTTTCCTTATTAGAGAGGGGCACAACTTAGGACCAGACCGGCTCTACCAGCACGACAGAGAAAACGCTAATGAAGTGCTCTAACTATTATTCTTTGCTGACACCTCTCATTTTATTCTTTCTGAAACTTCAATCCGCCATCTTTGTGCCCAATTGGCGCCATTGTATATGTGCACAACACCAATAAAACAACTACATACCACTCAATATATCTCAACATTAGCCGAGCATGAACATTCAAGTTGTAACACAATGTAGAAGCATGTGGTCATAATCCTTCCTCCATTTGTTTACATCCATTTGATAAAGCGTCTAATCCAATATATAAACTATCTCAAGAACCCCCCACATTACTTCTGTATTCATAGGGGCTCTAGAAATAAATACGTGCACAGAATGCCGTTTTCCCTCTCAAAAAAGACCAATCGTGATGCGCGCGATGCTAAAAGAAATAAACCAATTTCTAACATATGGGCATACTCACATCAAAAAAGTTGTTTACCAAACAGACATAAATTACAGCCCTTATATAAAAGAGCACCTATGGAAAGCCTTTAACTCCCTAAGGCAAGAAAGAGTAGAAAGCTTTAACAGAGAACATTCCATTGCTTGAAACTGACCAAGTCATTTTATCCTTCTGTATCACTCCTATCCAAATGCTTTTGAATTTTCTACAAAAATGGTTACACCATCTCTAACTCCCAATCATGGAACTGTTTTGAGAAACAAGAACTTCAATGACCAAGATCCCCATCTTCCTCCCATGTATTTACCACCCACAAATCCTTTGAATTGACAATAGCAAATAAGGTGGGGAAAGACTCTTTTAGCAAGGTGTCATAGTGTCACCACACCACTTATCCAACCAAAACTTGATTCTCCTTCCATTTCCCAAAATGAAGGCAAACTTGTCTACAGTAGTAAATACACTACACCCCTCCTACACCAGACTCTTATCAGTATCTTAGTCTCTCTCTTGAAGCTATAGTGCATGGTATACGCTAAGAGAGACCAATAAGACACAACAAAATATTATCTCGCTATACTCAATCTCTCTCACTTCACCTCCACATAAACAATCTTCATAAGTCTCGGTCCACTCTGCCGTCGCTTCCTATACTCTCCTCGCGAGAACATTCCAGCAATCGACCACGACTTCACACCAACCAAACCCTCATAACTCACAAGAGACACACACACACACAATACCTCACCACAATCACGACAGTAATCACGAGCGATAAGATGCAAAGATTTCCTTAAATGAGGCACTCCCACATCATGATATTCTTTGTTCCAACTCCACCAACAATGTGAGGTCCCCGAAAATCCTTCACTTCTTACCTACAGCGAAATATATAAGGCTATTATTTTTCTACAGCTTTAATTAGGTTCTCTCTTCCACCCCAATTTGAAAATTCTCTTTATAGTTATCAGATCTTTGCAAGCTCTATAAACCTTCGATACCGTCTTCTTCGTCATATATCCCATTCACTCAATATAAACGACATAGGCTTTACTTTGCTACATCGAATAACAAGGAACTAGCTATTAGCAAATCTGACACAAACCTCCAATAGGGCTAAAGAGAGACACACATTTTTGATATTTTCAATTGTGTATTTTCTTTCCCCCAATTGCGTAGTGGAGCGAGCGATATACCGCTAAATGATCTTTTCTCAACGATTGTACATCTTCATATATCTCTCTATGCACTCTCTCATTCTGACTGCTACTCTGCGACATCTCACCATAACTAATCGACATGCTCTAAGAGAGATCATATGTCGTTAAAGAGAGTCTGTCTCCCAGAAAGCCCACTACATACATCAGCTTTCACCTACCTGAAATATTTATTTGAGAGAGTAGAAAGTTCAATACAACCCACCAGCACCTCGATTCTAAACTATAGCTCTAAAACTTCCATCCTCTGATCCGCTTCTATCCCAAATAGTAGAGCTACTAATGAATGTCGCTTGCGCCGAGACCTTAGGATGATCTCACTCTTTCTCCATATTAGTGCGGACTTTCAACTCTAGCAATCACATACACACATGAGAACTAGTTAAAACATCAAGTGCTGTCCAATCCATGCCACACAACCCGGAAGTGTAATAAATTCTAGTCAATATCTATACACTATCTATAGTAGAAGTCCATTCCCCTCCACCAATATACTCCCCTCAGTTATCACTTTCCTACGCCGCAGTTCTCTTCAAGCACTCCGAAAACCGAGCTTGAGATTTATCTTCTATGTAGTACTTTTTTTTTTATACTTCTTTTTCTTCTAACACTGTGCGTTGACTTGCCTCTCACCTTAATCTATAAAGGAAAAACCTCCACTTGACCCAAACAAAATAATAAGGGTGGTCGCCACAATACCTCATTACATACGAGCTTTCCTCCTCGCTACCGAGTTAAGTTGGCGTCTGGGTCAAATTGGTATCGAGTCGAAATTTTCCTAGTTCAGGCGGATGAGACCTAGTCTATTGGCGACTCTACGATATACCAGGAATCCCTAATGCTTACACCTCGTTGTGAATAATATTTAATATAGTGGTGCGCTATGGAATTCAAGAGTAAAGTTCTTATTAGTAAGGTAGAGATGCCAAAAAGTAGATTACAATACAAGGATACTCCATCTCTCTGCCGAATAGGCATAATACACTCTGAAGATCAAGTAAAATGCGAAAGAAAGGACTTAATAGTAACTCCATCGAATTTTCCGAGACTTTTCCTTAAATAAACCATGTAAAAGAGATAGAAGTGAAACAACTATTTAAATAGACAAGAACAGTAACTAAATTAACAAAATAACACCACTAGCATTATTACAATACTCCTTCTTCAAACTCATTCTCTCCCCAACCAAGTATCAAACATTGACCCAATAATGTGTCAAGAGCAATTGAAAATAATGTGAGGAAGTGGTACCCTCCTGAGTGAAATGAAGTTTGAGTTGTATAGGAGAAACCACATGAGTAAAAAAACAAAAGAGTAATAAGTAGAGAAAATAGAAAAATGCCAAGTATAATAAAAAATGATGTCTATATATTAATCCGAGAAAGTAAAATCTGAGATATCATCAGGTAATACATCCAATCCCAGAATATAAAGCATCAAAACAAGGAACAATCTCCAATAATATAATATGTAAATACAATAAGATAAAGAGATGTCCTATGATCAAGTAGTGGGAACCTCAGGTGGAGATGATGCATCATTAGGTGTAGTTGTGACTGTGTCAACTGTCTGAGGCTCATCTTGAGGATCAACTGAAGCAATGGCATCTGTGGTGGCCTCTTGAGGTGGCGAGATCTGGACCGCTGCTGTGGTAGTGTCCTCAACTAGAATAGTATCCTCAACTGGAGCTAAAGGCTTTGATGATGCAGGAAGGTCAAGCTAAGGTGGAGGTAGAAGACCCAGGTGCTGCTGGATCTGGAGAAGTATAGCAATCTATTGGTTCTGCTGGGAACGCATCTCAGCCATCTGTTGGAAGAGAGCGACGTGTGTGGTGGACAATGTCTGCAAGGTAGCTACAAGGCCACGAAACTCTGAAGCAGAGATGGTGATGGAAGGCTCGGATGTAGTAGGAGAAACATGTGGAACAGTAGGAGTCATAGGGGGAGCAACAGGAATAGCCTCAGGCATGGGCACTGGTGGTGCTAAAGTAGGTGATGCAGGAGCAGGTGGTATAGTCTCTGTCAAAAGCTCACCCTGCTCTATAGGTACTGGAGTAGACTGTGTCTGCTCCATCCGTGGGGGCTCTAGAGGTGATACCATGGTATGGGCTCCTAGAGGTGCAAAATAGCCTGCCAACTGATTCCATTTGTTAAGAGTGAGTCGCTCTTGACAAATGCGGCGACGCTCGTGCTGAGGGTCAGTAGGAAAACCCATATGCTCCAAGATCTAGCAAAGCAACCTTGGGAATAGCAATGGAATGGTGTCTGCCCTCTGAAGCTTCTTCCTATGGACCTTCTCCTCAAAGTGGACGAGGAAGGCCATGATCAAGTGGTGTGGGCCAAAGTAGAAGCCCTCTAATATGTGGAACAAAATATCTAAGATAGCTCATCGCCTCTGTACCGAATGCTGTGAGGGAAAGAGGTTAGAGCTTAGCACCACATCTACGAGGAACATCCCAAGTGGAAGCTCCTTCAGAAGAAGAATCGAATCTGTAGAGGTCCTCCTGGATAAAATGCGGGCCATGTCCCTTTGAGATACTAGGGACCACTAATGGAAAGCAGATGGATCAACTGGCTCAAAAGGAATCTGTAAAGCCTTTGCAATATCTCTGGCCTCGAGGATACAATGATGTCTATCAATGGTGAAGTGAATTGAGGTAAGACTCGGGATGCCATGAGTAGTCATGGACTGGTAAAAGTCTAATGCTACTCTGGGATAAAAGAACTCACGAGGAGTCATAAGCTGCTCAAGATAGTACCTCTGTAGTAGGCCATAAGAGTCTCGGAGCTCAGGCTTCTGTCGGAAGGCCTCCTGATCAAAATAGGACTCCGAATGGAAAGGTCTCGATCTGCAATCTGAGTTGCCCTCAATGGGCAGTGCTATGAGCATTGAGCGTCTGATAATAGACCCCGATGACATGTTAGAAGGAAGCTTAGAATTTGCAGGAGCTCGAGCATGTGTAGCAACAGGAGGCTTAGGTTATGAAGCTCTAGATGACTCGCCTGGGCCTGAAGTCTTGGCCCTCTTGGTAGGAGGGCACCGCACTGAACTCTGAGGGTGCGAAGCAGTCGCCCCTTGTGTTGTAGCTGGTCTCCTATTCTCATACTTGCGCTAAGGAGCAAAAGATGAGGGACTAGTGGGCATTCCACCCTCAGAAAGGGGAATCTGCGGGGCCTCTGTGGTGGCCTCCTGAGGTGGCGAATCACGAGGTACCCGAGCAAAGGAGGATCTCTGCCTCAGAGTGCCACTCTGCGAAGGGGTAGCAAGGGCCCGTCGGGTCCGTGCCATATGGAAATGGAGAAATGAGCCTCGAGTTCGTGCTCAAAAGGGGGTGTCAAATGGGAGAGGGAAGGAAGAATGAGATGCGAGGGGGGGAGGGGGGGCATGTGAACAGAGGGTGGAACCAGAACAGAGTCACGGGGTGACACTGTGAAGAGGCCGCAAGGTGGCAAAGAGATTCGCAATGGGAGGGTGTATTTGAGAAGGGTTTCGAATACCTAGCGAAATTTTCGCAAAGGTGTTTCGCACAGTGTTGGGTGTGCAAAATGGGTTCGTAGACCCCTTAGATTTCGCACAGTCAATTTAAAATTCGTAGACCCCTTAGATTTTTGCACAGTGTGTGAACTGGTGTTGGGTGTGCGAAATGGAATTTAAAGGGCTCAAAACTGGCAGTAGCTGATGTTACTATTTGAGAAGGGTTTCGCATACCCTGCGAAATTTTCGCAAGGGTGTGCGAAATGCCTTGGTGAATTTTTTTCTTCAAGGTTTTTCCTCTACCAAGAATTTTTAAGGACATGCCCAACTGCTTTGAAGTCCCCCCTGAAATTGATAATAAAAAACCTAAGTTAAATCAAACCAAAATGAAATTAAAGCGAGAAATCAAAATCAAAACAAGTAACAATACAAGAAAACTCTCAATTAAAAAATAAAACAAAAAGATATGGACTTGATAGTCTTTAGAAAGACTAAGTCCATTCAAAAACTGGTCTTGTCAAGCTTGATGTGGATCAAGGAGGATGAATTCCTCCTTGTCACGAGAAAAAGGCTTCACAAAGGGCTTGAGACAATGACCATTCACTTTGAAGCTACTGGTGCTGTTGGAGTTGAGTAGTTTCACTACTCCATTTGAATGCACTTGGTGAATGGTAAAATGACCTATCCACCTTGATTTCAGCTTGCCTGGAAAAGATGTGGAACTTAGAGTCATAGAGCAAGACTCTTTGTCCCTTTTGAAAATCTTTGTGGGAAACCAACTGATCATGCCACCTCTTCAATCTCTCTTTTGCAAATTTTGAATTAATGTAGGCATCATTTCTCAGTTCCTTCAACTCATTGAGGTCTAAGAACTTCTTCATCCCAACTCTGCTCAAATCCATGTTGAGCTTCTTGATTGCTCACCAAGCCTTGTATTCCAATTCCATAGGGAGATGGCATGCTTTGCCATAGACTAGGCGATAAAGAGACATCCCAAGAATGGTCTTGTAAGCTGTTCTATATGCCCATAGTGAATCAAGGAGCTTGGCAGACCAATCTTTTCTGTTCGTGTTCACCACCTTCATCAATATGTTTTTAATTTCCCGGTTTGCTAACTCAACTTACCCACTAGTTTGAGGGTGGTAAGGTGTAGCTACCTTATGCTTCACCCCATACTTGGCTAGGAGAGTTTTAAAAGGCCTGTTGCAAAAATGAGTACCCCCATCACTAATTATGGCTTTGGGCACCCCAAATCTTGAGAAGATGTTCTCCTTGAGAAACTTGAGAACCACTCTATGGTCATTGTGCTTGCATGGGATTGCTTCAACCCACATAGAAACATAATCTACTCCCACCAAGATGTAAGAGTAGCTAAAAGACATAGAGAATGGTCCCATGAAGTCAATGCCCCAAACATAAAAAAAGATCAACTATCAAAATGGGGTTCAAAGGCATCATGTTCCTGCGTGTGAACTTCCCAATCCTCTGGCATCGATCACAACTCTTGCACATGGTGTGGGCATCTTTGAAAAGTGATGGCCAATAGAAACCCGATTGCAATACCCTCATGGCTGTCTTCTAAGAAGCAAAGTGGCATCCACATGTATTTTTATGGCAATGACTGAGGGTCTCCTGTTGCTCTTCTTCAGGAACACACTTCCTTATTATCTGATCCGCACAATACTTGAATAGAAATGGCTCTTCCCAATAGTAGGCATGAATTTTTGCAAAGAAGTACTTCTTATCTTGTGTTTTCCACTCACTTGGAACTTCTCCTGTGACTAGGTAGTTAGCAATGTGAGCATACCAAGGAGCAACTTCCACCAACATGAGAGATTCCTCTAGAAAATCATCATTATGTGCGATAGCTAGCCTTGAAAGGTGGTCTACTACCACATTCTCCACTCCTTTTTTGTATTTGATATGGAGATTGAACTCTTGAAGCAAGATGATCCATCTAATCAGCCTTGCTTTAGCATCTTGCTTAGTCAACAAATACTTCAAAGTAGAGTGATCAGTGAAAACCACAATGAAGGACCCTACCAAGTAAGCAAGAAACTTATCTAAGGCAAAAACTACAGCTAACAATTCTTTCTCGGTGGTTGTGTAGTTTTTTTGCGCCTCATTCAATGTCTTGCTCGCATAGTAGATCACATAGGGTTTTCCATCTTCTCTTTGCCCAAGAACAACTCCTATGGTAAAGTCACTGGCATCACACATTACCTCAAAGGGCAGTTGCCAGTTGGGAACCTTCACTATTGGTGAGATTGTCATAAATAGCTTCAATTCTTCCAAACTCCTTTGGCATCTATCATCCCATATGAATTTAGCATCCTTCACCAATAGTTCACAAAGAGGCCTTGCTAGATTTGAGAAATCCTTGATAAACCTCCTATAGAACCTGGCATGGCTAAGGAATTGCCTTACTCCTTTGACATTTGTTGGGGATGGCAACTTGACAATGAGTTCAACCTTTGCTTTGTCAACTTCAATGCCTTGCTTGAAGATGATGTTCCCAAGGATAATCCCTTGTTGTACCATGAAATGACACTTCTACCAGTTAAACACTAAGTATTTCTCAATGCATCGATTCAGAACAGCTTCTAAGTTGACCAAGCATTCATCAAATGCACTTCCATATATGGTGATATCATCCATAAAGACTTCCATAATACGTTCCACCATATCACTGAAAATGCTTAACATGCATATTTGGAAAGTTGCGGGTGCATTGCATAAGTTGAAAGGCATTCTCTTGTATGCATAGGTGCCAAATGGGCACGTGAAAGTGGTCTTCTCCTGGTCTTTAACATCAATTTCTACCTGAAAGTACCCAAAGTAGCCATCCAAGAAACCATAAAAAGGATGTCCAAAGACCCTCTCAAGCACCTGATCAATAAAGGGCAACAGGAAATGGTCCTTCCTTGTCACTGCATTCAATCTCCTGTAATCGATACACACCCTCTAACCTGTAGTGAGGCGCGTAGAGACATCTTCTCCCTTATCATTTTGCACCACCATGATCCTAGACTTCTTTGGCACAACTTGAGTAGGACTCACCCATGGGCTATCTAATATGGGGTAGATAATATCGGCTTGAAGCAACTTAAGAACTTCAGCTCGCACCACCTCTTGCATGTGAGGGTTCAACCATCTCTGAGGTTGACAAACTGGCTTAGCTTCATCCTCCATGTAAATATGATGGGTGCAGACTAAAGGGTTGATCCCTTTCAAATCAGAAATTTGCCACTCTATTGCCTTCTTACATCTTCTAAGGACTTCAAGTAGACAATCCTCCTGAATGAATTGGTAAGCAGTTGAAGATATAACAATAGGGGCACTGCTTGTCTTCTTCCAAGTATGCATACTTCAACTTTGTGGGTAGTGGCTTAAGAATAAGCTTTGGGGGCTCCTCCTTAGCAGCTCTTTGTGTCTCCTCCTCATTGAATAAGGGTAGAATTTCTTCTCTCCTCCTCCAAGGAGATAGGGCAGCAAGCAAATTTGAGGGTTCAGGTAACCCTTCATCAAGATCCCTAAGACTCTCAATCAAATCCTCCTGCATTCTCTGATCATAATGCTCCTCCACTAAAGTGTCAATCATGCACACTTCCACTAAACCTTTTTATTCTTTCGGATGGATATGCTTCTTGCACAAATGGAAGATGTTGAGCTCTAATGTCATGTTGCCAAATGTGAGTTGCATGACTCCATTCCTACAATTGATGATTGCATTTGATGTACTAGGAATGGTCTTCCAAGTATGATAGGAACATAATTAGTTCCTTGACAACCGGATCCGTATCAAGAACAACAAAATCCACTGGATAGTAGAATTTGTCAACTTGAAACCAAGACATCTTCGATCACCCCTCTTTGAATCTTCACTGATCTATCTGCTAGAGATAGAGTGATGGATGTTGGCTTTAACTCTCCAAGTCCCAACTGCTTGTAGACAGAAGTAGGGTAGCAAATTCACACTTGCTCCAAGTCCAACAAAGCTTTCTCCACACAAGTCCCTCCAATACTCACTGAGATGGTAGGGCAGCCCGGAATCTTTGTACTTCACTGGAGACTTGCACTGTATGATGGCACTCACTTGCTCAGTCAAGAAGGCTTTCTTGTTTCACATTCAACCCTCTCTTTACAGTGCACAAGTCCTTCAAGAATTTTGCATATGTCAGCACTTGTTTGATCATGTCTAGTAAAGGGATATTGACCTTCACTTACCTCAACACGTCAAAAATTTCTGATGCATTATTGGCTCCTTTTTTTACCATGCAAAGCTTGGGGAAAAAGGTGGAGGCATGTGTTTCTTCCATCATATCTTCCTTGATGACTATCCTCTCGGTTTTCATCCACACTAGAATCATGGTCATCTTTCTTTGTACTTTTCCCTTTTCTCTTTTCTTTAATTTCCTCACTCTTTTCTTTTTCTGTTACACTCTCTTCATCATGCTTTGGCTTGGATGTGGGCTGATCAACCTCTTTACCACTCCTCAAGGTGATAACTGCTTTGACTTCCCTCAACTTTGAAGATTCTCCCTCTTGAGCCTCCACTTCATGGATACCCTTGGGATTTTGATGAAGTTGAGAAGGAAACTTTCCTTTCTTTTGCACTGTGTTGAGGTTGGTAAGCCTTGAGATTGCGTATTGGGCATTGTCTATCTTCTGAGACAGATCATTTTGCATCCCATCCATCCTTTTGTTCAATGTACTCTCCACATTGTCAATTCTCTGATTCAGTTGAGCATTGATGGACTTCTGATCTCCCACAAAGTCTCCCACAACCTTGCTAAGGTTCACAATAGCTTGTTCAAGATTCGAGGCTTGCTGAGGTGCTTGAGCAGGTTGTGTGTACTGAGGTGGCTTTGGTTTCCAAGAGAAATTTGGATGGTTCCTCTAATTTGAATTGTAGGTGTTGCCATATGAAGCATTGTTATTGGGCTTGAATTGACCAATAACATTTGCTTGATCACCAAACATCTCTCTCACTGCTGGAATGGTAGGACACTCCTCCACCAAGTGCTCATAAGATTGACAAATGGAACAAGGCATAGCTTGCACTGATGTCTCAGAAATGGCTTGCACTTCTTGTACCTTCTTCATTTTTAGCTCTTCCAATCTCCTTTTCATAGTTGCAACCTTTGCCTTCATGTCAATGTCTTCATTCAAAACATACATCCCACCCTTAGCATTAGGTTGAGACTTCATTCTTCCCACCTCTCTAGCATTTGGTTCATCCCATCCTCTTGAAACTTCAGCCACATAACTCAAAAAGTCCATGGCTTCCTCCGGATTCTTACTCATGAAGTCTCCTCCACACATAGTTTCTAGGAGTTGCTTCATTGAAGAAGACATACCATCATAAAAATAGCTCACTAAGAGCATGTGTCAAAGCTCATGGTTGAGGACAAAGCATTAATAGCTTCCATGTACCTCTCCCAACACTCATAGAATTTCTCATTCTCTTTAGCTGAGAAGTCGAAATTTTGCCTTTTCAAACCATTGGTTCCTATGAGTAGGGAAGAACTTCTTGAGAAACTCGGCTTGCAAATCAGTCCAAGTTCGGATACTCCTTGGCCTTAGAGAATTGAGCCAAATCTTGGCCTTATCCTTCAAGGTGAAAGGAAATAGTTTGAGCCTCATCAAGTCAATTGAAGCTCCTCATTCTCAAAATGTATTATAAACCTCCTCGAATTCCTTAATATGCAAGTAGGGATTCTCACTTTCCATCCCATGGAAAGTAGGTAGGAATGGCACAATGTGAGGTCAGATTACTAGCTGCTCAGTGGGAGTCACTATGCATGAAGGTGCACTCATACGAGGTGGATGCATGCAATCCCTCATGGATCGGTATGCATTGAAATTATCCTCTTGATCATGTTGGCTATTTTGGTCTTTAGGTGGAACATCCATGATGTTCAAGCACACTTCCAACTCAATTTCTTGAGGAGTTTCAATCTTCACAAGTCTTTCCTCAATATCTCTTATCCAATAGGGCATGCACAACTAGAGATCACTCAAACAAAAACAAAGAAAACAAAAGAAATACAATTCTAGGAAGAGGTTAAGGTTAGCTAAAAACTAAATAAAAAATAAGCTAAAATAAAGACAGAGAAAAAGAATTAGTAAAAGAAAAATCACCAAACTTGTGATGAAGATCACAAGTGTTCACCAAAGGTTATGTCAATGTACTTTGGCACCATCCCCGGCAACGGCGCCATTTGATTCTTATGCTAGACGGGTGTTATCAACAAAATTTATAAAACCTAAATCACCTTACAATAGGGTAGCATGGGTACTATAGTATAATGGCTCTAGGATTGTCCACAAGGATGGGTTTTCTTCATACAAGTGACTTTAGTGAAGGTAATTAAATGGTGCTTTTCCTTATGAAAATTAGCTTTTAAAGAAAATGGAATTGTGGTTGAAAAAGTTGATTTTAAGTTAGGAAAAAAATAGCAATTGAAGTTAACTACAAAGAGAATGTCTTTTGGAGCTTTAGGTCACTAGGATCGGGTTCCTTAGGCAAATGGGGAGATTTCGGATCTTCTTCTCGCATTGGGGACAATAACATAAAGGATGGTTATCTCCTGAATCGGTTTTGTATTTAGCAATTAAGATTTGATCAAAAGGGTTCATGAAAAATGGTAGTTGCTTCCCATTAATGGCTTTAAACACTAAAGACCCTCACCTTGAACCACCTTCCAATGGCTCGTACTTGATAACTAATGAACATCCATGGATCTAGCAATAAGCATCCATAGAATCCAGAAAGCTTACCAAGTATTGGCCATTCAAGGTGATTCTCACTTTGAACCACTTTCCAATGGCTCGTACTTGATAACTAATGGACATCCATGGATCTAGCAATAAGCATCCATAGAATCGGGAAAGCTTACCAAGTATTGGCCATTTAAGGTGATTCTAAGGGATTTAAAGCTAAACCTTGAAATGAAAACCATTAATGGTTAACAAATACCTTCATTTAAAGTAAGGAAAACTCCCACCTTTGCATCTGGGTCCTTCACCTAGTTTCCATCACTCCAAGAAATGTAAAACTTAGCCACTCATTCCCTCAGAAATCATCCTCAAAGGTTGTTTGGATAGAAAGAAAAATGAAAACAAAAATTGAGAAGGAAAGGTAGAGCAAGGGCTCTGTATATTTTTTCCTACGGGAATTACAAGTGTCGTCTTTTTTCTCCAAGAGATTATACAAAAAGATACTTATAGAGAGGTCTTTCCAACCCCCCTTTGTAGTTCATAACCAAGAAATCCTATCATTGGTTGATTACAAGGAGAAAATAATAATTTACACAAAAATCTAGAGATAAAAATCTAACGGAGTTGGTGCACAAGAAGATTTCACAGACCATGCAAAATTTCGCATGGTTTGTGAAATTCATTTTTACTACATCTTGTGGTTTCGCAGGGTGTGCGAAATTGTCCTTTACTCAATCCTACAACTGCTCATTCTCTTGATTTTGCATGTTATGCGAAATTTTCGCATAGACATGCGAAATTGCTACATGTTGGATTTCTTCCTCTGGTTTTTTTCCTTGCATCTCTGATTGGCTTGACAACCTATTTCCAAGCTTGGAAAAGGGCTATGAAGTGCTCCAAAACTCGGATTCTTCATGTATTTGAGCTTCAACTTGCATTGCCATGGAT
>JBAPGN010002412.1:0-14452 GCA_037355405.1 Vitis amurensis | reverse complement strand
CACACCTCTTTTTCGGACTGCCCGTTTCGACTCCTACACTCTCATCTTTCAACTCACAATCCAATCTTACCTCTTTCGTTTGTCGGAACGGTTCGATATCGCTTACGACTTCTACCTTGTCCCGTACTGCCGATCTCACGTTCTCGGTATCACCACTGACTCTCGACCACTTTTCCACGTATTCCCGGCGAACAGTTTCTATACTCGCTAGGATCTACTTTTCCCGTACTCACCTTCCACCATTTCCGTAACAATGATTCGACCTTCTCCCGGCTTCACTTCCCCGGGACAGCGCTCTCTCTCCCGATACTCATCACGGACTTCTCACCCTTTCCCCGTTACTCGCCGCGCATTCACCCATTTTCCGTACATGCATTACCCTTCTTCTCGGTACTCTCCGCAGCGCTTCTCATACTCGTCGATTCTTTGGTCACCTCAAGCCCGCGACTTCATACCGATATTCTGTAAGCTCACATGACCATCGACCAATCTTTCACATGGATACTATCGTAACAGCGGACAGGTGTGCGATCTCAGTACCGGATATCTCACCTTTCCCCGTAACTCATACTCCATATACATAACCTTTTCTCGCGTATTCTGTCGGGTACAGGTTATTCGATATAGCTTCGTACGAATCTCCACTTAGTCACAAAATAGTACTACTGCGGAGATACCTATCACGTCTCATTATCGAGATCAGCCCTCACAACTCGATTCGAACTTTACAAGTATCGCAGAAGGACAGAGCGAATTACTTCGATACTAACTTACGGAATCATACCTATATTCCCAACGTACCACCCCGGATCAATGTCTAGCGGCAATTTTTATTCGGTATACTATCACAATGAATACGACCCTTTTCGGATTCAACCGGACAGTTCTATCGAGTATTCGTACGGATTCTAACTCGTACCTGTACTCGCGGCGATTCCTTACCGATTTATCAGGTTACTCACAATGACCTTACACCATTCAGGTATTCGTGCGACAGGTTTTCGGATACTCGTACGAGAATTCTAACCATTTTCCGGTCAGCACCCGAAGATTCTACCACTCTACCGAATACACCACAATGACTCGACCTTTTCCGGTAAATTCGTCGGGACAGTATTACGAATACTCGTACGAGATTACTACGCTTTTCCTGTACTCGCCCGGATTCTACCGGTTTTTCTCGCTACTCGCAATGACTTCGACTTTTCCGTATTGTCAGGGAAGGTTTCGATACTCGTACGGATTCTACCTTTCCCGTACTCACAATAATTACTACCTTTTTCGGTATTCGTCGGGAACAGTGTTTTCAGCATATTACGTACGGATTCACCTAGTCCGGTTACTCGCCTCAAGGAATTCCTACTGTTTTCCAGGTACTCACAATGATAATCGACCATTTTTTCAGTAATTCGCCGGAACAGGATTTTCGATATTCGATACTGGAATCATACCTCTGTCCAACAAGGTACTCGACGCGATATCCTACCTAATTTATCGGTAACTCAGCCAATAGGCATTCGACCATTTTCACGAAATATTAGGTCGGTACAGGTATTAATCGAATACTCGTACGGATATCCTACTATTTCCCGGTGAGTCACCAGATCTACCATTTTCCGTACTCACATAGATTACGACCCTTTTACCGGTTATAATCGAATAACGGGAACAGAAGTTATTCGATAACATCGTACGGATTCTACCATTCTCTTCTGTGTCTCCGGAAAATATCTACCGTTTTTCATGATACAACGAATGACTTCGAGCTTTCTAACCGGGATCGTCGGACAGGTCTTATACGGATAACATAACGAACGGAGTTCTACCCTATAATATCCTGCACTCGCCCGCACCTCTCTTACAACGCTCTTTTCGGCTAACTAACAAAGATGATCTCAAGCCCTTCTTCCAAGTATTCGCTCGCCGAGAACAGATTCATACTCGTACGGATATCTACCCTTTACCGGTAACTCACCCGATCAATACCTTGTCCCGAATACTCGCCAGGAAGAAATCACTACCTTTTTTTCGATACTCACAAGATCTCCGATTATTTCAAGGTATCACTCAGGAACAGGTATATATCCGAACACATCGTCCACGGATTCCTACTCTTCTTCGTACTCGCCCGGACTTCCACTGCACCTTTCCGGTACTCACTAATGATTCCGACCCTTCTCGGTATCGTCGGTGACAGTTTTCGTATACTCATACGGATTTACCTTGTACTCCGGTACTCGCCAGGATCCATAAATCACTTCCCAAAGGCTACTTTACAAATGATTCCGACCCATTTATCGGATCATTCATACGGACAGAAACGTCCTTCGAATAATCGTACAGCAGATTCTACCTTTTACCGGTAACCTAACGCCCGAGAATGTACCGTTTTTCTGTACCACAATGATCGAACATTTTCCGGTAATCTCGTCGGGAACAGGTTTTCGATAACATCGTACGGATTCTACCTTTTCCCCGTAGTCACATATGAGTTCTACCCTTTCGGTATTGTGCTGACAGGTTTTACCATATTCGTACGGAGTTCATACCCTATTTACCCGACTCAGCCGGAATCCTAAACGTTATTTCGGTACTCACAATGATTCGACCATTATATACAGCTTCGCCGGACAGGTCTTGCAGAATCAGGCTCGGCAGGCGCGAAATTATGCTGTACCTTTTACTCACCCGGTACTAAAACATCGCTCAGATCCCGGATCTACCAATTGTTGCGCGTAAATCATCAAATGACCGTGATCGGACCCTTTTCCAAGGGCAGGTGAATTCACCGGGACAGTCCCGTTCTCCGTGATACATGCATACGGATGTGCTACCTTTTTCCACGTTACTTAACACCCGGTGCATGTACTAACCACTTTTTTCTCCCGACGGGTATAACCGCGTGGAAAACACAGAATCCTGGGATATCGGAGCCGACAGAAACCCCTTGTGTCGGTAGATTCCGAATCGGACGATTTGGTTTTTCGATATTTCGTACGGATTCTACTTGTCCTGGTACCGCCGGTGATCTTTAACCGTTTTTCGTACTCACAATGATTCGACCATTTCCGATATTCGTCGGGACAATGGAGTATCGGACCGGGTCCTTTCGACCCGGATACTCGTACGGATTTCTTACCTTTTATACTCTCCGGGCAAAAAAGGCGGTCCAGTCCCAATCCAATTTCGTCGCGGAGTAATTCTCACCGACAAAATTTTTCCGTACTCACAATGATTCGACCTTTTCCGGTAGTTCGTCGGACATTGTCAGGGATCCCTCTCGCGAATAGCTTTACTTACCCGGAGTGTCTATGCCATTTTCCGTGTTAGGATAATCCTCCCGCCCGAGCCCGGTTCGATACCGTCTGAAACTTCTCTGTACTCATCAACCTGTGATTCGCAATACTTCGTCCAGAGTAGAGCTGTTCCGCGTTCGGGATAGCATAGAGTGTGTTGTTCGAAGTGACTTTCGTCAGCGGGAATATCTAGTCGTTATTTACTCCCTGGGTGCGTGTGCGGCCGGATTCTACCGTTTTCGGTTACTAACCAGAGTGAATTCGACCCTTAAATTCAGTTTACGCCGGCGACAAGGGTTTTCGGATTACTCGTACGGAAATCTATTCCATGAATTCCTTCTTGGTCTCCGGTACTCACCCTGGATTTTACCTTGTCCCGTTACTCGCCGGGATCCATACCGTTTTTCAGGATATACGCATAAAACACAAATGATTCGACCCTTTTTCGCGTATCATCGGGACAGGTTTCGAAACTCGTACGGATTCTACCTTCCGCGTACTCGCCCGTGCGTTCTTACCATTTTCGCGTACTCAACAATGATTCGACCTTCTCGGTATTTCCGTCGCGGACAGCGTTTCTTCGATACTCATACGGATTCTTACTTTCCCGTTACTCGCCCGGATTCTAGCACTTTTTCGGTACTCACAATGATTCGACTCTTTTCCGGTATTTCGTCGGGACAGGTTTTCCGATACTCGTTCGGATTCTACCTTTTTCCCGGTACTCGCTTGCGGAATGTCTACCGTTTTTCTGTACTCACAATGATTCAACCTTTTCCGGTTATTCGCAGGACTTGGTTTTCGATACTCGTACGGATTCTACCTTTTCCACGTACTCACAATAATTCTACCCTTTTTCGGTATTCGTCGGGACAGGTTTTCGATATTCGTACGGATTCTACCTTGTCCCGAAGTACCTGCGCCGGGATCCTACGTTTTTCGGGTACTCACAAGATTCGACCATTTTTCAGTAGTCGCCGGGACAGGTTTTTTTCAAGGTCGATATTCGTATGAACTCCTCTGACTCATGAATCCAGGTACATACGACGGGATGGCCTACCGTTTTTCGAAGTGTACTGAGCAATTGATTCGAACCCTTTTTCAGTATTCGTCGGGACAGGTTTCGCATTACTCGTATTCGGGATTCACCTTTTCCCCTTACTCACAATAATTTCGACCCTTTTTCGGTATCGGTCGGGACAGAGGTTTGTCGAATATGTACATACGGATTAGCTACCTATGTCCGCGGTTACTCGCCGGTGAGCCATACACTGATATATCAGCGTACTGCACCTGATTCGGACCTCTGGTTCAGTGTATTCTCGCGAGTGCGGATATGTTTGTCGAATGACTAACTACGAATTCTACTTATTTCACCGGACTCGCCCGGATGGGTTCTTACCGTATATTTCTGTATCACACCATGCAGTTGCGACCTTAATTACCTGGTAAATTCGTCGGAGCAAACCGAGATATGTCGTATAGAAACTCTACGGACCTGTCTTACCTTATATCCCCGTTTTTGTACTCACAATAATCTACCCTTTCAAGGATCGTCGGGACAGGTTTTCGATAATTCTACGGATTCTACCTTGTCTCCCTGGTGTACTTCGCCACGGAGGAATAGCACGGGACGGGATCAATATCGACGGAAAAAAACCCTTTATGGTATACCTACCGTTTTCTGTGTCTTTTGCTTTGTCCGAGGTACTCACTGAATGATTCGACCCTTTTTCCAGTATTTCGTCGGACAGTGTTTCCGGGATACTCGTACGGGATTCTACCTTTTCCCTTACACACAATAATTCGACCTTTTTCGGTATTTCGTCGGGGACAGCGTTTTTCGATATTCGTACGGATTCTACCTTTTCCCGGTACTTCACCCGGATTCTACCATTTTTCCGTACTCACAATGATTCGACCCTTTTCCGGTATTCGCCGGGACAGGTTTTCGATACTCTTAAGGATTTCTACCTTCTTCCGGTAACTCCCGGGCAGACCTACCGTTTTTCGGTACCACCAATGGATGTCGACCCCTTTTCCGGTTATTCGTCGGGACAGGTTTTCGATACTCATACGGATTCTACCGTTTTTCTGTACTCACAATGATTCGACCTTTTCCGGTATTCGTCGGGACAGGTTTTCGATACTCATACGGATTCTACCTTTTCCCGTTACTCTCCCGGATTCTACCATTTTTCGGTACTCACAATGATTCGACCCTTTTCCGGTATTTGATTACTACCAAAAAGTGCTATTTTGTAGACCTAATTATAATGGTTTTAAGCACCTTTGTGTAGTAATCATATTCATTTAACCCAATTAATTCATTAAGGTCCTTAGTAATTGGTTTTAACCATTTTGTGGCAAGTTTACATGTTTATATCAGCTTATGAATCAATTCAAGCATGCCAAATGATGGAAGAGCTTCTTGGACAAGTTAAAGCAAGCTTTTAGCTATACCATAGCAAGCCAACAAAATAAGAGAAGCAAAGAGAAGCAAAGGGAAGCAAAGAGGAAAACAGAGGACAGCAGCTGTAGTCTTCTTTGGCACTTTTGGAGTACTTCCCGAAGTCCATTTTCTACATGCTATATATCATTTCAAAGCTCAAGAAGTCAAGAATCCAACACTTCAAACCGTGTACGATTTGGAGCTGAAATGAGGAAGATATGGCCTTCGGAAGACAACTGCTCCAGGGGTGTGCGAAATTTTCGCACCTTACCTTCAAAATTCGCACACCCCCTTGCGGTGTGCGAATTTTCCCCTGTTTTTGCCGACTCCACACGAGATCTTTTCTTTTGGATATTTTTGTATAAATTTCCATTCTTCTCCTTGTAATCCACGAATCATAAGATTTCTTAGCTAGGAAGGTTGGAAAAACTTCTCTATAAGTATTCCCGTGCATCCATTGTAAAATATACGCGGACATCGATCAATATATAGAATATACAGAGCCTTGCTCTGTTTTTTTCTCTTCTCCTGTTCTTCCCCATTTCTATTTTCTTAGTAGCCAAACAGCCTCTGAGGGCTTTTCCTCAGAGGATGATTGGCTAAAACTTTTAGTTTCTCAAAGTATGGATGTTATGTGATGGCTTGGATACAATCCCATGGAAATTTCTCGCACCCGGAAGGTAAGGTAGTCGTTTTTCATCAAAGGTTCATTAATGCAAAGTTTGGTTTTTATTTCGTTTGGACAACTTCCAACGGCCAATACTTGATAAGCTTTTGGATTTCTATCCATTAGTTATCTTCCTACGAGCTATTGGAAGGTGAGGTTTTCAATTCCAAGTTTTGCATTAATCCGTTAGAACCAATTTCAATGGCCATTGAAATGTGAGTTTATCACCTGGAATGACTTTGAGTTGCCAATATTTGGTAAGCTTTTGGCTTTAGACCATTAGTTATCTCTTACGAGCCATTCAAAGGAAGTCTAAGGTGAATAACCATTGATGAAATTCACTACCATCTGTTTTGTCATTTTAAAGGATTAAAACTTGATTTGCTAAATCCATACCGGTTCGGGAAGCAAGCATCACCATAGTTGCAACCCCAACGCGAGGAGCCTATCCTGAGATTTCCAATTTGCATAAGAGCCAAAGCATAGCTATCCTATCTTTGAGAAACTTGTTTTTACACCCTTTCATTTTAATCTTTAATGTTAGCTTAGATTAGTCTAAATATTTCTAAAACATTTATGTCTTCTTTTAAAGCTAACCTTGAAATGAAAAAGCATCAATTCATCTTTAATTTGAATATCATATGTGAAGTGAAAACCCATCCCAGTGAACGATCCCTGATTCGACTCATGGTAGCTTAGCTTTAAAGGCGTATCAACAAAATTTATACCTTGAATACTATTACTAAAGTAGCCAAGCTACTATAGCATAGTGGTTCTAGGGTCGAACTCAGGGATGGGTTTTCACTCTACCAGTGACAGACTCTAAATTAGAAATTGATTCTGATGATTTCCTTTAGCACTACTGGAAATTTAAAAGAAATAAAATTGTTTTGAAAGTAGTGATTAAAACTAAACTCACATAAAATTAAGTAAAAAGTGGAAGAAAGAAAGTCTCCCGGAGCTAAAGGTTACTAGGTTCAAGTACCAGATGCAAAGTGGAAAATTCCGGATTTTTCTCCTCGCATTGGGGATTTAACCTATAGTTATTTCCCGAACCGGTATAGGTTTGACAATGAAGATTTAATCCATAATAAATCACTAGAGATGGTAGTCAAGGTCCATTAATGACTTAAGACACTATGAACTATCACCTTGAATCACTTTCCACTGGCTCGTATATGATAACTAATGGACTGATATGGATCTAGCAATAAGCATCCACAGAGACCTTAAGCTTACCATGTATTGGCCAGTCAAAGTGATCCTAAGGGATTTAAGGCAAAACCTTAGCTTTAAAAGCCATTTATGGACTCCAACCACCTGAATTCAATGCACGGAAACTTTCCACCTTTTAATCTGGACTTTTCACCTAGCTTCCTTCACTCCGAGAAACTAAATGTTTAGCCTCTCATCCTCTGGGAAAACATCCTCAGGGGGTGTTTGGCTTGCAAGAAAATAGAAAATAGAAAAGAGAAAAAGAAAGTAAAAGAGATATATGTATTTCACTAAGTAGCAAAGTTACATAAATTGGTCTCCTGGAGAAAGCTCCCCGGAAAGATGTATTTTCAGTGATTACAAGAGAAATTATATAGGAAGGTAATTTTACCCTTCCTTGGATACTTCCTAGCTAAGGAATTACATGAGTGGTTGAATACAAGGAGAAAATGGAAATTTAAACACAAAAATATCAGAAGAAAAAGAGTCGGCAAAAATATCTAATTTTCGCACGCTGAGTTCCAATTTCGCATGTTGGTTTGAGGTGTGCGAAATTTTCGCACAGTGGACTGAGGATTTCGCACCTTGAACAGTGGTGTGCGAAATTGTCCCTCAGCTTGATGCAGTTGTCTTCCAAAGGCCATATCTTCTTCATTTCAGCTCCAAATCATACATGGTTTGAACCGTTGGATTCTTGACTTTCTGAGCTTCGAAATGATATATAGAATGTAAAAATTGGACTTCGGGAAGTGCTCCAAAAGTGCACTAAAAGACTGCAGCTGTGTCCCCTGTTTTCATCCCCTGTTTTCTTCTTCTCCATTGCTTCTCCCTTGTAAACTTTAAACGATTAAGGCAAAGGATTATGAGGCTCCATAGCTTGATTTCTTCAAAAATCAAAGCTTCCAAAAGCTTTGGCCTGAACTATAATTAGCTCTCCTTCATTCTTAAATTGCTTTGGTGAGCATAAAGCTATCAAAAAGCACCAAAACTTAACACAATTGTTAGAAATCTGATTGCAAGGGTCCCTAACATGTTAATCGAGTTAAAAGGTAATAATTACTACTCAAGGGTGTTTAAAAGAGCTAATTACAAGCTACAAAATAGCATGTTTTGAGTAGTAATCACTCCCCCCAACCGACATATTGCTAGTCCCTTAGCAATTAAGGAGAGAAAAACTAAGCAAACGTAATAATATATAAAAAAGAGGTCATGCAATCCATTCCAAAAAATAATTGATTGGCATGACTGATATCCAAAACATCTCTCCTGGTGAACTAAAGATATGAAGATTCAAAATGCAATAGGAGTTGTCAAAGCTTAAACTTAAACAAAAAGTACAAAGAGTGGAGATTATGCATTAAGTATCAAAGAATCTCTTACTCTCAAGGTTCCAAATCCAACTCTTCCATAATAAGCTAAGTGTTAATGAGATTAAGCTTCCGGAAATAGTATATACACTATCCTCACCCTCCAACCTAAAGCTTTAGCTCGAACTGGCAAAATTAATCAACTCTTAATAGGTTAGGAACGCACCTTCTTATTCACAATTCTTTTTACTCACTAATCTTAACAATTCACCTATGTAGCAAGCAGAGGATCGATGACTCCAACCAATCAAGGTTTAGGGCATCGGGTTTTAAAGGCTTTCGCCAACCCCTTCGGATCATGCTTAGGTTTCAAGGAAAGAATAGAAGCTTATTCTCTTTTCATTTTTTTTTTTTTTTTTTTTTTTTCAAAAGACTCATTGGTCTTTATGAGGTGTCCCAACACTATTTAAAGAGAGGTTAATAATGAACCAAGTCAAAATTTTCCTAAGCTTAGAAAGTGAGAAAGTTTACATCATATATCCGGGATCTAATGTGCACAGTGTGTGTAAAGCTTGAAATGGGAAGAAGTAAGTTTGAAATCAAAGAGGCTTCAATAGATTATCAACTTTGAAAGCATAAAACAAACTCTAAGACTTAAATAATTAAGTTAAAACTCGACTTATCCTATTTTATTTTTGAGAAATTATCTTTACAACCATAGAAGAATGATCAAAAAACTTTTAAAAATTTTAAATTTAAACAAAAATCAACTAAAATACCAAAATGACTTAGTATTAACAACAAACTCCTTTCTCAAACTTCTCCTCCCAACAAGCATTTGAACATTGTCCCCCTTTTCAATTTTTTTTTTGTTTTCAAAAAAAGCGCGATTTTTTAAAAAAAAATTTTTAAAGGGAGGGAAGTTGGTACCTCCTGAGTTGAGACAACAGTCCTGAATGTATGGAGTAGCCTTAAACCACATGTTGCAAAGACAAAAGAGTTAATGAGACAAGGGAATATAATCAAAAGAATATAGTATATATATACTTGTAAAAGAAATATACAATGTCTGATTTCAAGTAATAGTTCCAATCCAGTTTTAAACACATGCAAAAGATGGGATTACAAGTCTAATAAAATAAAAAACAATAAAACATAAAAATATCAGATATGAGGGGGGTCATGTCCATGGCTCTGCTCTAGTCTCCTCCTCGTATGTCTGCCTGAGCTTGGCAGCTTCCCTCATCTGGCTCTAAGAGGCTCGGATGGGCAGACCTATCATGGCTAAGAGGAGGTCTGCGATACTCAGATGCTGCTGAATGTTGATGAAGGATCGTGGTATGCTGAGCCTGAGTAGCAATGATCTGCATCCTGGTGTGCCACGAAATAGTGGCATCTGGTGGATGATTAGAATCCTGAGCAGTGCTCAGTGTCTGCAACTGAACGCCACTAAGCCCCTGAATTCCTCAAGAGAAACGTGCGTGGGCTCAGATGAAAAGGAGGAGGTGCCGTAGCTGGCATGATGGTGAGTATCCGACAGTGATAGGAGAAGGCAGGATTGTTATAGCATCGGTTATGTGAACTGAGGCAGCGGCAGGGAGGTGGGTCTCATCCTGGTGTTGCCTGAGGCATCTGCTCAATCCTGGGGTAGCTCGAGAGGTGCAGGCACAGCTGGGGGCTCCCTGAGGTGCAAAATAGCGCTACAAGTGATCCATTTGTCAAGAGAGATTCCTCTCGACAATGGCGGCGCCTCTCAAACGGGCCTCGTCAGAAAGCCCAGGTGCTCTAAAAATCTGGCAGAGGAGTCTCGGAAATAGTAATGGTATGCCATCTGCCCTCTGAAGCTTCTTCTGATGGACTTTCTCTTCAAAGTGAAGAAGAAGAAGTTCATAATCAAATGATGAGGGCCGAAGAAAAATAGCCCTCAGAATCCTAAATATGCCTCCTATATAGCCCCTCTCCTCTGGACTTTATGTGAAGGGGGAATAGGTTGCACGTAGGAGCACATCAATGAGGGGAGCATCCCAGATGGAGCTCTCTCCTAGTCTAATTACCGAGGCTGTAGAAGTCCCCGCTGCGACAAATTACTGACCATTGTCACTCTGAGAAAATGAGCGACCAACTCCCTGAAAGTCTGCCGAATCACAGGGCTCATACGGTATACGGAGGAGCCTCAGCAATGTTGACGAAGAAGCTCCAATGGCACCCTGGCGTCCGTCTATAGTAAATGGATTGGAGGGTAGGATTTCTAAGACCTCGAGTAGTCATAGATTGATAAAAATCTATGACTACTCTTGGGATAGTTTAGAAACTGCCTAGGAGAAACGAGAAGAGATCATGTGATACTTTTGCAGCAGTCGGATATGAATCTTGGAGCTCTGGCTGCTGTCTGGAAGGCCTCTACATCAAAGTAGGTTCAGAGTGGAAGGTCTCTCCTAACCAATCCAAGTTGCCCTCTTCGTGGTTCCGGACTAGCATGGGACGCCTCGTAACGGCCTCGGGAGGCATGTCTACTGGAATCCGAGGTGGCCTCTGTAGCTGGCTCTGGCTGAGGTGCGTGAATGGCTCTCCAGGACCCGAGAACTGGACTTCTTCGGGTGCCGAGGGAAAAAACAGAGGGCTCGCGGGTTGCTCGACTGATGGCCACAGATCGTGCGGTAGGCCTCCGGGAGGTATCTGCGCTGAGAAGGAATTTCCCTCAGATGGGGGAAATGGCCGGGGCTCTGAACAGGAGGAGAAGGTGCGGCTCCCATGCGTCACGCTTGTGGTTGAGGTCTCGGTTGAGGATGGCGAAGCGGAATGGCCTCCTCTGGTCTTTCGCCATGGCCGAAATGGAGATAGGGGGACTGTTCGGAGGTATTCCAGAGATTTCAAGGCTGGTGGGTGGTGTCTTTTGGCTTCTGGATCTCAAGGGTTTAAATAGAAATGAAGTTCAAGGGGTTTCTGATGTTTTAAAATTTTCCAAGGCATCCGAAAAGTCGTTTTTGGACGTTTAGGCACATTTTCGGGGGTAAAATTTTAATTTAAAAGTCCGTTTTAAATTTTTAGAACTTAAAAAATTTCTACGTTTTTCGAAATTTTTTCGCACCGTTGGGCTTTGCAAATTTCGCACCTTTGTTGGAATTTGGCCTTATATGGGGCGGAAAAGGCATACCTCTGGAAGGAGATGTCGCACCGTGTGTGGAAGTGGCGGTGTAGGCGGAAGTGTGTTCGCACCTGAAAAGAGGGGGGTGCGAAAGTGTGTCGCACTACCGGTGTGGGGCTACCCGGCGAAAAATGAGCTGGAGGTGGCCGAAAAGCACACGGGTTTGCCAGAAAGGATTCGCACAGGCGAAAAGGGGCGCACGGCCCACAGGGGCGAAGGGGTTGGTTGGTGGGGAAATTCGCACCGGTGAAAACGGAGTGGTCGCACCTGGTGTGGAGTGTGCGAGTTTCGCACCGTGTGAGTAGGGTGGCAAAATGGCGGTCGTGGCCCAGATGCGCACCGTGGGGTGTGTCGGGGTCGAAAGTGGCGCACGGGAAAGGCAGGGGGGCGAAAAGGTGGCACGCGGGAAAGGTGTGGGTGCCGGCTGGCCGTGCGGGGACGCCCCGGGGCGGCGGGGACGAGCGCGCCCCATCGTGTGCAGTGATTGTGGGGCGAAGGAACAGGAAAATGAACTGGGAATGAAGGACAAAATAACCGAAAAGGAGGAAAAAAAAAAAAACAGTGGGAAAAATAGAAAGAAAGAAAAATGACGAAAAAACGAGAAAACGTGAACAAAATGGCAGGGACGGCGGTAATCCCAGGAGTACCCGGCGCGTGGTGCGCAGTGGGGGGTGTTGGGGGGCAAGGAGAGGAGCGCCTCCGGGCGGGACGGGTGACAGCATTATATCTGCAGGACAGCGATTCTGTCTCGTACGGAGGGCCCAGGGACGGGAAGGTGTTGCCCACGACCTAAGCTTAAGTAGGACACTGTACGAGACTTTCATGCAAAACAGTCACCTGCGAGGGCCCATTTCTCATCTGTGCGATGCGACATGAAGTGTAATCAAATTAATTCTTGTGGCGCTCATACTCTTCCTGCGTCGTAGTGCAGGTATCTGGACACCTCAGTGCGTTGTGTAATAGAATGGTTAGTTAGTCTATATGTGAGCACGATTAAGGCTCCGCCAACACATAACAGTCAGCTTCCCATATTGCGATAGAGGAGAGGAGATGCGTGTCGAGGAATTCCACACAGTTCTGTAGTCTTATTTGCAAGACTTCAACTACTCCAGGCAGTATAGTGCTCTAATATTCACTTCATTTTAGAAGGTACTGACCACTACCGTTCCATTTTCCTTTCCAAATTATTAACGAACATCCACTGATACATCTCTTTTGTATAACTGTCAAGAGGTGTTCTTGCCTCTCAAAAGTCCATTGTCGAACTTATTTATCGATTCGCTACTCGAATCACATGCCGTGCATATACTCAATTTCCACTGGAAGGGACACGCTTTCCATAAAACCAAGCGATAGAAACCAATTTTCCTTTAGAAGTGTCTTGAAGCGGTCCTATAATCCCATAAGAATCCAGGAGCTTGATAGACCAATCGCTTTCCTATTCAATTGACCACCTTCATCAATAATTCTTAATCTCATCGGTGGCTAACTCCAACTTGGCACTTGTTGAGGTGATGGGTGTAGCACCTTGGCTTAACCCCATATTTGGCTAGAAGAGTCTCAAAAAGTTTATTGCAAAAGTGGGTTCCCCCATCACTTATAAGGCCTTTGGCACTCCAAATCTTGCAAAGATGTTGTCCTTGAGGAATTTAAGTACTACCTTATGATCATTGTCCTACATGGATTGCTTCTACCCACTTAGAGACATAATCATACTCCTACCAGGATGTAGGAATGTCCAAATGACATTGAAATGGTCCCATGAAATCTATACCCCAGACATCAAAAGTATCCACTATTAAGTTATGGTCAAAGATATAATTTCGGCGGTCTAGCTACCAAGCTTTGACAACCGATCACATGCCTGTACACATTAGAATGCATCCTTGAAAGAGGGCCACCAGAAAACCTGGATTGGACAGCTTCATAGCTTTGCTGGGATGCAAAAATGGACCCCCCACATGCAGCTGATTCATGCAATGGAAAAGAATTTCCCGATTGCTCGTTGCTCAGGAAAAAACACATTTCCTTACAATTTGATTCTGCAACAATATTTGAAAAGAAAAGGTTCCTCCCAATAATAGGGCATGGAAAAATCTTAGCCAAGAAATGGCCTTTGTCTTGAGCACTCCCCACTCACTTGTAACTTTTCTCCAGTAACCCAAAAAAAGTTTTGGGCCAAGTGGAGAATACCATGGAGCTTACCATCTACTGGACATGGAGAGAACCTCCTCAGGGAAGTTCATTCATTGATAGGGCAAGGACCATGTTGAGGGTCAGTGATAATTCCACCAAAGTTCTTAGAAACCAAAGGTGGTCAAGGGCTACCCCACAATTTTTTTTTTTTCCTTTTTAACCTTGTGGTTTGGG
>JBAPGN010002411.1:0-14523 GCA_037355405.1 Vitis amurensis | reverse complement strand
AGAAACTCACCGACCTTTATCAATTTTAAGTTGAATAAATTTCGATGCCCATTTTCCCTTTTTATTGCCTACTTGTGGCCATCACGAAATCATTGTATTCTATGCAATAGGGTCCTTGTGGGGCATTTTATCAAATGGCTTAAAAGCAAAATCTCCCACCTTGGCATATGTACTGACCATTGCCGTTTGACACACCAAATCTAGCTCACAAATTGATGAAGACACCCAATGGCAAGCAACCAAACCACCCAATCCTGTGTTTATGTAAATCAAGCCACTTTTGAACATGTGGCTCATGCTCAAATCCATATTTCGCAACGGCACCATGTGTAGATGAACCAATCCCATGCGGCTAATAGCTGAGCAGAGGTGCAAACCAAGAACATGAAAGTGTAGTTATCAGAGGCCAGATAGCCGACAGAAAGAAGAATTCTACTATAGATGTGAGAGTTCTGATCAAAGAGTCGAAGATGAAGGAAGTTGGGTTCTGAGAGTTGTGACAGGGGCTTCATTGGGACTTCAATCCTTGATTGTTCTGTGAACTGAAACTATCACACGAAAAACATGCGAAGTTGGATGAACTGCTCGTCACTAATTCCCGCTCAATCACCCTCCTCTGTTTCTGCTCAAATCTGACCCCTGATTTGCTCAAAGATAATAAACAGAAGACCCGCAATTATGTGGTAAACAAGTGCAAAACTCCTCTGCCACATACGAATCTTTAAAATCCCATTAACAAGTCAATCACGGTTCTGGATTCAAGCAAATAACATCAGTAGGGAATTGGACTGTTTGAAGGATTGTCGGGCTTGCCAAACAAAATGTCTTTTGAAACATCTTTGCATCGGAAGAATTGGCACCATCAAACTATGGCAGTGGCTTGAGCGGAGCTTCAGTCTTTAATTTCTCAGCAAATTATCAGCAGGTTCCAGAATTTTCCAATATCCGGAATACACTAGGATTGATACACACCTCATCCCTCATATCGACACTTCCGTCATTCCCCAATGCGCACCCAAATACAAAAGCGAGGATTCGAACACCGTGTGGGGAAAGGAATATAGAACAAATAAAATAATAATAATAAAAAAAACGAAGTAAAACCCGGGGAAGGAAAGAGCAAAGGGTATTGATCAGTAAACGTAAATAGCCCCCCACTTCAAGTGTTAATCCATGGGTTGATAATAGTGGGAATAGAGCAGAATAGGATTTAAACAAAAAAACGAACATGATCACATTCAGGCATGGAGTCATATACTTTCGAAGACATCTATAAACCCAAAATCAAAACAAGGCAAACAAGCAGGCAACGAATCTCAACAAAACAAATTGTGGCCCTTTTCGTCCACACCAATCAACAATACATTGAGTATTCGGAAACGAACACGAGGAAAATCGAACATAGGTAAAAATTCCAAGAGTAATGAAAAGCATACCTGGGCAGCCTTGGTTGCAATTGCTCTCTTCTCCAATTCCATTGTGCTCTTCCTCCAGACCCTCTCACCAGAATTTCCCCACCAAGACTCGAATATGTGTTGCCCTCATCTTTCTCCTTTTTCCTTATCCTTTTTTAAATCTTCCTAATCAAAAGCAATCTTCCCAACTTCAAATTCCCCTCCAAAACCTTCCAAGGAGAGTCCCACTTTCCTTAAACTCCAATGGTAAGTTTCCTTGCAAAAGCATGAAATTTTAGAAGTTAAATAATTGCATGAATAGATAAATAAGTAAATAAATTAGAAAATGGTAAAAATAATAAATAACTAAATAAGTTAAGGAAAATAATATAAAGAGGAAGATAACCAATAAAAAGTGAATGATAATCATAAAATTAAAACTAAAAACAAAATAAATACATAAATAAATAAAATAAAATAAAATAAAAGTCTTCGTAGACCTAGTGTGCCTAAACGGGCCTGAGGTGAGACTAAGTGGGCCTAGGGTGGTGCCTAATGGGCCAAGTGTATCTAAAAGCTATCCTAAAAAAAAAAACAAGAAAAGCCTAAGTCTAAGTTAGGGCTACCAAGGGTCACAAAAGGGATCAAATAATCCCTCAACCAAAATCTCCGAGGTGACTCAGAAAAAAAGGTAAGTGGTATGAGTAGCCATGGGCCACCAAGGAACTATTTTGAAGCACTGAAAACGAACTTAAAGACATGTGTTAAAGGGACAAAATTGAGGGTCTACAGAGTCAAGAACGAATCATTATATATTTCCCTCTAAAAACCATAGAAAGCATAGAGCAATATTTCACTAGCAAAGAAAATTGAGGAAAAGAAAGAGGGAAAGAAAAGTCGATTCTCAACCATGTAATCTATGTCCTCTTGTTTTGGATAAATAAAAAACTAAACTCAACCAAACGTTAGGTCCAATTAGGTGGTTTTGCTTCTTAAGATCCCATAAATTTTCTTGGAGACCAAACAATTGGAATGAAGCATTACAATAACTAGTAATCACCATTTAGTTCAAATTATATCAATTTTCTGGAGAAAATTTTGAAAAAACAATGATAAGTAAAAAATCAACACTAAAAGTACTCGTACCAGTTTCTTGATCTATAAAAGCAAAAGTTGGTTGAATAATTTTTTGTTAACGATCAAGAATCAATCTCCTAAACAACAAGAAGAAAAAAAAAATATCAAATGATGACAAAAAAAATCAAGGAAAAAAAAATGGAGCTATAGTCTCGTGGATATATAATAGTGAAAGCTTGCAAAGTGAGGAATGACAAGAACACGATTACAATGAGAAATAACCGCAAGTGTCGTTTTGTCATTTCAAGAAGCAGAGCAGTCTGCGATCTAAAGCAGAGGAACATGAGCATATTTTTTTCTTAGATACATGCAAAGAGAACAATCAAATCTAAAGAACATAGAGATATCACGAACAAAACATACAACAACAGTTGTTTGGTTGCCGAGAAAACCCATGGAAAGGAAAGGAAAGGAAAATCTTGAAAAAAAAAAATGTATATGAAAAACCAATTAAATCTAAACAAGACAAAGATATCACGAAGATAACATATAATAGCAGTTATTCAATGAATATCAAATTTCAAAAGGTCATAGGAAAGAAACGGATCATGAAAGGTAACAACGGATACATGAACAAACAAAATGGGAGTGCAAGTGTACCTGAGCAACGAGTAGTATACCTTTGTAGACGCTCATTATAATTTCAGATCTGCTTTGCACAAGAGGTTCACCCAAGGCTTTAGGCCTTGCTTCTTTAATAGAAACTTTTTCTTTAGAAGCCCCACTGTTTGTACTGCCAATGCTCTTACCATTAGAAGCCAGCTCATCATTAATGCAACCAGTGGTTTCGATATCAGAGGGCCCTCTATCAGCTTCAGTTGAAGAAATATTATTTGCATAATCCATTTCAAGAGTCCAAGATGTCATGACATGCTCTGCAGCTGAATCCCAATCAATCACCATGTAAAGGTCATCCGACTCTTGAGCAGGAAAAAACTTCAAGCCTTTCCTGTGAAATTCTGGCGTGTCACTTTGAGGTTGAGTAACTCCTGCAATGTCTGCAACCATGCTTATGTCAGTCCCAAAGTGAGAATTTGATTGATCATCGACTATTGACTGAGGTTGAATCATAAAAGAATCATCAACTAGAATGCTTTTCTTATTCTTCTCAGAGTGGAAAGAATCACCATCAAACATTTTGATGTCCATGCTTTTGTCCCAATTGACTGGATCTCCAACCGGTCCACTCATATACTCAGCAACTAAAACAACAAGGTTTTGCACCAAATAACTACCTACAAAGACTTGAGGTTCTGATCTTGACTAGACAGCCATGGCCAGGGCCTCCTGTTCAAAGTTTTAACAGGTTAGCATCAGCAGCTCTATTGACCAAACCTGCTGCAATCAGGTAGTGGTGTTCCTTGTAGATCGACAGCGAAAGGCATCCTTTGGTGAAGTTTGTAATCACCACCAATGTATGTCACAATTGAGCTACCAGCATCTGGGTGGGGCCGGCTCCTTTAACTCATTCACTAGTATGTGCTTGTGTGTGACCGGCTTCTACCTGTCTGAGTAAATATTGCTGTGTCAATTCCACTCATCCTTCCCTTAGAATCCAGGAGAGGATCTCTGCTGTTCCCAGGATTTATGGCTGCATCTGTTTGAATTCATCCACCAATTAGGACTCCGGTTTGGCTGAAAATATCTTAATTCCATCTCCAACTTCTTGATGATATCTTTTGAAGAGTATGGCAGGTCTCCATGAAACATAGCGATTGATTCACCTGCACTGCAAGGCTCTTATAAGCAGTCAGCCAGTGTATTTCTTCTTCCCAACTTGGTTTTGGTTTGAAATGGGAGGGTGTGATCTTGTTCCAGCCCCACCACTATCATCCTTGGATGTGATATTAATCTGTCTTCCACACAAGCCACGATTTCTGACAAAGGAGTTCCCAGAATCTGATGGTATTGGCCCACATTTTCACCATAATTATGGTGCCTGGAGGGATGAAAGAGGACATGCAGTTTGGACGCACAGAATGTCACCAAATGTTGACATGGCAGCAGTAGACTTGTCCTTGAATTTGCTCGCTTGTACATCCATCCATATAGATCCCTGTTTCAGCATGTTTTCTCAAGGAGTAAATTCGCTTCCATGAATAAGTCATTCATGCAGTAAACTTTGAGCACAACATGTGATATTAGAACTTTCATCTCCTTCTTTGATGCCACAAATTCAAGTAAGCACAAGCTATGAGATCACCAGTAATAGCGATGGGATCTGGTCTCACCGACAGATTCAGAGTTTCATTAGGATTGCAACCATCAGAAGGTGATTGCATGATCCAGAACATCCTCAAAGCTCTGTAACTTAGCCCAGATTTCCTAACTTCAGCACCTGAGAAAGAATATCTAGATCAATAGCTTCAACGATTTCTGGTTTCCATGCTTTAGTATACCATTGGAAACAGATTTTTCCAACCTTCAAGCTGCTTCTAGAAGTTGGGCCTGCTGAAATTACTCCATGTGCCTCTCACTGCCAGTAAAGTGTTCGGCCAACTTCTTGCATACAGATACCTTTTGAATTTGTGGCATACAAGATGAGTAGCTTTGCTCGCTACCAATGGCTTAGAAAACTGTGCACTCATCAAGCCAACCATTGTCATGACATCATCTCTGTCTTGCCCATGCAGACAAAAACTTTAAAGCTTTCTTGTTGAGGGCTAAATGGGCATGCTACGTAATTGCTGAAAATGAGAAGAGCATTTCAAACCCATCATGATGAATGGCATGAAAACGAATGCATTTCATGATACTCTGCACATCTGGACTATCAAAGGATGGAAGATCTCAAGACTCAGAAATGATGAAACTTGAAAGAAAGACCAATACCAACTGAGTAAAACAAACCTACAGCCAGAGAAACAAAAGCAAACCAGGTGGATGATGCATGGTCTTCAAGGTTGTAAGGGAACTCAACAAAAGTAGCTATTGCTTCAATCATCTTTTCAACCCAGTCCATTTGATCCAATGCATTCTTTGTCAAACACTAAACTCAATGAGTGCTCTTGAATCCAACCAAGAGTTCATGATAGAAGTGCATGGTATGAGTAAGTCTTGCTTGTGAGAGCAGGCCCAAAGCTAATGCAACATGAGATCTCATTTTTGGTTCCCTGCCCAATGCAGTTGGCTTGCATGATGTCTAAGATGCCCTGACCTTTCGTAGAAATTTCATCCTTACAGCACTTATTAAATTTGGCACCAATTGATAATGAAACAGCACTGTCAAAATTAGTGATGCCACTTCCCTTAACAGATGGAGCAGAACATGGTATGGTTTTCTCCCATGTAAGTTTCAGAACCATAAGCTCCTTTCACCCTGTGTTTTAATAATGCTACCTTGGGCGAAGGATAAGACATGAGACCATTTTCAATGCCAATCATTCAGATGACAACGTGCTACTTTTTGGAGCTGGTGCTTCTGATAGAATCTCCTTTGACAAACCAACATTGGACACATCATTTTGAATTGCAGCAGCAGAAATATCAGAACCATTTAAACTTTTCTCAACTGGTCCGTTTTGAATGGTTTCCTTTTGTTTTCTTTGCTAGGGCAGTTGCAACCAAGTTCTGTATCTGGACAGCCTGATTGTCGTACCTTCTCACCAACATTTGGAACATCCTTCATACTCAAAAGCAGAACTGTGAAAATCTGATGACAGTATGCATGAGTAATTAGGTGTCTCCAGTACTACTGTCAGGCTCCATTGCCTCCTCACTAGTCCCATAAAAGTTTCCCAATTTCTGGGATCCAGAATGTTTATTCTGTTTGCCTCGACCAGGATTTTCATGTATATCAGGTATGCTGTCCTCACTTTCAACAGAATCATCTCCTGAAAAATTGAACGTTTTTCCTGCCTGAAAATTTTAATGGAACTCCCTCCTCTGCCGACACACCCAATCTTGTCAAATGGGTGGAAAACTCTTATAATTAACTCCTTGGATCGTGGTGCTCCATGACCAGAAACCATAGGAAGGTTAGATGAATAAACTGGCCATGTACTGCCCATATCCAAATAAACCTGAAATGTTGGTACATGTATAGCTGCTAAGAAAATGGTGGCTGCATCTAGTAGTTTTGCCTCACAAAGTGTGGCCGATGTCTTTTGCAATGCACTAGCTGCAACGTGCCAAATCAGAGCTCTCCAGATGTTGTGTTCATTATCTTGGATGGTTACTGAATTAGTTACCTCAATAGTGTCGGATGGTTCAACAACAGCAAATTTTCCAACGGAACTTTGGGAATCATCTTCACCATGTCTAACAGATTCTGAAGTTTGTTTTATGTTTATCTGACCTGCTTCTGCTTTATTCTCGCTCAGAATGATGTTGACTTCTAAAGTTTTCTCTGAAGGATTGGATGGTTCTGTTGACCTTCATTATCACTATTATTAGATGAGTGACCAACTGAATCCCCCATCAAATACTGAGCATTTGGAGGCATAGGCAGATTAAAATTTTGAGGCAGCAATTCATGCAAATGAATTATCCTCCATGTCAGTATGTTGGACAGATGTGTGTACCCTTGGATTAAAACTCCATGAAGAAAATTGATCCACTGGGACCTTTTTTAGTAATACAGACTTTGGAGATGAGGATAAACTTGAATTGTTAGAAATTTGTTCAATTGCTGATTTGGGCTGCACAGCTGATGCAATGAGATCACCAAATCCCTGGTTAAACATCCTTTCTGGCTCCAGAGTTGATTAAGTAAAAGCATCAGAACTCTGGTCACCACCAAAAAAACCTAGATTATCAAGTGATCTTCCAGAAACAGAAATACTATGACCGTTAAAAGCAAGACACCCAGGAATTTTATAATTTCCAAGAGACTGGAGGTTCAAACTATTGGGCTCCATCTCCGAATCCAGTTCAATACCATTTTCATGCTCATCAAGTTTGAAGCGTTCATTTCCATTATAATGGAATTCTTCATATTTCTTCCACTGAAATTAGAGCTGTTAAGAGCCTCTGACAAAGTGGAATTGCATTCATCCACCCTTGCCCTTGCTGTCGAACGTTCAGGAAAAGGTTTGACAACCTTTGTTTCAGTAACCACATACCTCTCATTTTCAAGCAACCCAAACCCATTAGCTACTCTAGGAGGGACAACATAAAGCCTCTCTGGAAATGGTTTCAGTGCTCAACCAGGAACTTCATTCTGGGCTGTTAACATCAGGATGGGGACTCATGCATGGCTCCAGGACGTTTGCTCCATTAGTTAAGAGTCTAGCAGCGTACCAGCATTGTAATGAATGAGAGCAGCAGTATGCCACACATTACTTTCTGTTTGCTGAAGTCTGCTCAGACTCCCACCAACAGAAGATTGGCCATTTCGGACATTTCAAAAAATGCCCAACCTTGCAGAAATTCAGGGATTCTAGCAGAATAAGGAATCCGACTTCCACACATGTGAATGCGCCCTTCAAAGACACGCCCCCACCTAAAACCATCATTCACCATCAGCTGCAGTGTCTTCAGAACCAAAGGTGAATCCATCTGAATGCTAGAAGCTTTCACAGGTAAGTCAACCAGAGCACCATTGCTAGCAGGTGACTTTCAACTAGAACCTTCATCCACTTGGCTGGAAATGAGAGGATCAGAGCAAATGGTCTCCACATTATTTTTCAGGATTGAATTCTTTTCAATTGGTTGACTTGATTGCATCATGTTTTTAACAGAGCCAGAAGTTATCTCAGGCTCAAAAACAAGGACTACCAATGGAGGAGGGTCTTTGTTTTCTTGTCCTGCTGCGCAAGTGCCATCCATTGGTATGTATACTTAGCAATGGTAACACTAGACTGAACTGAAAATACAAAAAGACCAAATGCAGAATCCTTCGTCCTCTTCTTGTTTGAAATTTTCTCTCTAAGATCACATGCCCAGACATCACGGGAGCTCTACACCTTTGAGAATACCTTTACTTACAGAGTTTCCATCTTACTCAAAACTCCTAAGGCTCTTTCCAATGAGATCACTGTCTCGTTCAAATTTCCTGCAGTAGATATGATAAGATCCAGCATATTATATGCTTCCTCTGGCAATGACACTTGGTAAAGCAAAATCAGCAGCTGAATTTGGGGTTCCCCATCAGATGGGACTTCAAAATATCTAAAATTCTAGCTGACACATCCATGGTAATCCAATCTCCACCACAAAGAAAGCCTTCCTCTACAATGCCGACCAGAGAACAGAGCTGAACCCCAATGAAGTACCAGTTCAAGATCAAGATTCACTAAATCATTTGGATTATTAGGCTCTGTAAGTCTGATATGTGCCACCATTCACGGAGCCTTGCCAAGCAACTGATTTTCATATTCAACTGCACTAACCTGAAAGTGGAAACGTGGATGGACTTAGTCTAGTTTTGTTTGTTTGTTCAGTTTAATAAGTCCATGAAGTGTTGATCTTTAGCTTTACTGCGGTAGCTGTGTTTTCCTAATTCTTAGCATTGTTTGTTGTTCTTTCAGGCATTGTGAGACTATTATGTACAGTGGGAAATATCTGGAAAGAGGTTAAGCAGTTAAAAGCCCAAATCTTCCCTCTTATTCTTCTCTATTAAATTCAAATGTATCAAAGTCCACATAAGACGCCGAATATCCTGAGAGTGCATAGAAGTTTCTGAGATGAACTATGATACATCGATGCAAGATAGGGGAAAACTCTACACCTACCTCAAGTACCGCTGATGGTCAGAAAAACGCCAAGTCAAAGGAAGGGCCAGACTGGAATCCAGACTTAAAATTCAGGAGTGTAGGCAACCTACTAGGTTGTCCCTGTAGGCTTTAACCACCCCAACTGCGTTGTATCAAGTAAGACTGTTATTAACTGACCAAGAATCAAAGTTTGGAGTTGAAAATATGTTTAGAAATCAAATTGCAGGTAGACACTAAATGGGAAGATCATCCTGGCCTCCAGAAAATCTTGGATGTTATAGAAATGCTACTAGAGGAGAGTGGCTTGGAGTCATCTAATTTGTTTGGGTTTGGTAGTGTGGTTGATTCAAATAATGATGGTTACTGGGGATAAAAAAAAGTTATGTCAGACTCCACAGTGATTAAGAATAGTGCATCTGAAGGTTTGGGGTTAAGGAAGTGCAGTGGAGCCCATTTTATGGTGGCTCAGTAGAGAATGAGAATAATGGGTGGTTTGGACCATGTCCAGATTGCCTTGCTGAGTTGGGAATCCATGTTGGAGATCTTCCAGAGAAGGTGGAAGATAATGAAACTCATTCGGAGAAATCGATTGTGGGTGCCAGAGCAGCAGATAATGCCTAAATGAAATGGCAAGCAATAGTAGGGACTCAAAAAGTGTGATCTCTAATTCATCACAGAGTAGGAATGCAGTCGACACTATGGTGGAAAAGGCAGAGGTGAGTTCTGAAGTTTGGGTTTCTGAAGGGAGTAGATCCACTGCAAATCAGATGATTGAGAAGCTGCATGATAAATCTGGGTATTTATTGGAGACTAAAGCCGTTTCTATGACAAGTGAGCAAGAGAATAACAGTCAAGAGCTAGAAATGGTTGGCCCTCTCTCAGACCACTTAGAAAAACTCCACCAAGACTTCACCCTCTCCTACTCACAGTTTCAGCTCTCAAAACATTTTTCCAAGCCTCTCCCCTATTCTCTCTCAAAAACCTTAGAAACACACCCACCCCCCACAGCTTCTTTTTATTTGCTCCGGTTTTCCTCTGCTGGTTTTTCCGTCATGATCACAAAAATCCCTCTGCTAGTTTCTCTCCTCCTCTCCAACATTCCCACACACTCTCTCTCTAACAGTTCCCCCAACCTGCTCTCTCTGCTCTAACACTGCCAAAGGAGCCTCCTGCTCTCTTGGTTTTCTCTGTCTTTCTCTGAAATCTACCAACAGAATGGAGGGTCTACTGCCACGTGTCCCACAGGTGGTTCCAACTAGGGATAATGCCACTAAAATGGTTGCTTTGGATGTTCTTGGCAAGAAAAAAAACGTGTCTTATAATCAGAAAAACATATTAAACGGGTTATGAGAAAGACTGCTATGAAGGAACCTACAAGTGGGAGATCAAACGAGAAGATCATATATAGACTCAGTAAAGTAGCTTGATGATAGATCCATGTGACAACATATCCAAATATGATTTTCAAGGCTTAGTAGTTAACTCAAGAAGATAAACCAACATCAAGAAAAAAAGTACCAACCATTTCTGCAAAAACCCCTGTCCAATGAGGCCAAAAGGTCCGTTTGGGTTCCAAGAAACCAAAGAAAAAGAAGAGAAAATGAAAATAAAATTTTACAGGGCCAAAAGATTGCATTAGGACCAGTCCACAGATGGGATTCACCCTTTCTCGGCATCCAAACTAACTAAACTAAATTAAATCAACATGAGATCATCTGAACAGCAACGGAGCATAACCCAAGAAAAAAAAAACCCAGTTCAGTTGAAGGGTTTTTCTGTTGATGGTCATAATCGGTTTATCCCAGGCACCAATAAAAAAAAAAAAAAAAAAATTTCAAGAACTCATAATCGGTTTTTTCAACGAGAATTCATTCATTGAGAAAACAGAGTACATTTACAAGAAAAATGGGTGAAAATAAAACTTCAGAACTAGGTTTTCAACTTACCTGTGAGGAAGCTTTCAGAGAGAGAAAGACGTCGAGATCATTGAGAATGAGAGCTGAGTACTGCGATTCTTGAATGGGTTTTATAGATTGATGTTGGCAGCTCAGCTTACTCCCCACTTTTGAAGCCAACGGTGCTCTTGAACAAGAGCATGCTCCCACTTTTGAAGACGTCACGTGAGAGCTGCCTTCTTGAGCGAGTTCTGATGCCGTTAAGCCCACAATTATAATGAGTTTTATTAAATTATTTAAATAAAAAAGGTATGTTTAGGATAGAAATTGTACTTTTTTTTTTAATTAGGTAAGGACACTGTCAATAAATCATTCCCCATAATATTTCAATGTTTTATTTATTCGTAAAAAAAATATTTATTTCTATTTTTTCACTTTTTTGTTTTATTTTATTTTATTTTTCTCGAATTTTTGTAATATATATTTTAAACTTGTAAACTTAGAAATTTTTTAGAAAATTTAAAAGAAAGTAAAAAAGAAAAGTATTACAAAAATGTAGCAAAAAAAACAGATTTTTTTCTATTACAATATATATATATATATATTAAATCTTGTAATAATATAATTTTTTTTTAAATTGCCCTCTTTTTTATTTAAAAAAAATGAGTAAATTCCCTTAATATATTTTTTTCCCTTGAAAGTAGAGGAAAAAAAGCACACTAAAATGATATTTGGTTCATCAAAAGTAAATTAGAAATAACTAAGGGCAATATTCCTTCAAATATAATTAAAGTTAATTACAAATTCATATATTTATAAATTATTTAATTTTTATATAAAGTCAAAAAATATATCAAATGAATAATATACTTAAATTATTAATTTAAAACTTATTATTTTATTTTTACTTTAAGTATTAAGATTATTTGGTAAAATTAACTTAAATTTATTCTAAATCATCAAATTGACATATTTATCGTCATAAATTATAACTAGGACAAAAGAGTTTGAGTAATAGTGAAAGTTGTAAAATAACAAAGGAAATCGTGAAGTTAACTAGGGTAAATGAGTGTAAAAAAATAAAATGAATATGTGAAATTAAAAATAAGTTAATTGTTTTACTTATTACTTAAAATTATTTTTTTTACTTTAAGTCATATCATTAAGTTATTTTACCAAATATTTTTAATTTACTTAATGATTTAAATTAAATTATTAAATCACTTTAAGTTGGTTTGCCAAACACCCAATTAGTATGACAACTTAAATTTTAAATAATACTTTGAGCATGTTTGAGATACGGGAATGAGAAGTAGGTATGAATATATTATTTATTTTCTTATCCATTCTCATGTTTGGATAATTTAAGTGACAATGAAAATGAAATCAAGAATGATTCCAAAATAATTGAAATCTCACTTTCATCCTTACGATATACAAATAGCATGCTTCTTAATTAAATTAAAACTTTTATATTACCACATCCAATTGTGAGATAGGTGAATAGATTATATGTAACAGGACGCTTTAAATACAATTTTGTCATCCTAGCATCAATGGGAGATATGTCATTACCTATACAATCACCAGGTATTTAATTGTCTCTTTTCCTCACTTGCTTGGTGATTTGCTTTAATCAATTCTTATTGTTGTAAGAAGTAACAATGACAAAACAAAAAAACAAAAAAAATCATCGAAAGTTGTTTTATGTTGGGTTGGGATTTTGGTTTGGACAATAATAAAAGGGTTTAATATCCACTCAACCTAACCTTCAATTAATAGACTGATGGCAAGGGTACATACATACATACAAAAGAATTGATTATACTAGTTCTAATGGAATGTAGAATAGAGATGGAGGTTGAAGACTACATATAGAAGGCTAAAACATCATGTTTTGGACTGCTGTCTCTTACATCACATTGAGGTTGCTTGGGGAGGAAGCTGATGGTGGAGACAAAAATATGGACAAAGCAAGAAAATGGATTCTCAATTGCGGTGGAATCACATGCATTCCTTCATGGGGAATAATGTCACTTTCGATAAGACTACTATTGTTCACTCTATTAAATTCAAGCTTGCTTAGCATAAATAGAGGAAAAATCATTAATATCATCATTTTTCATTTATTTTTAGGTAATTGGTGTATTTGACTGGAAAGAAAACAACCCACTACTCGTTGAGATATGGCTTCTTCCTTACTTCATTCCTATGCACCCAAGTTTTTCTTCTTCCTCTTCTTTACCATTATAGAATAAGAAAATGCTACTCTTTTAGTATAGTTAATTATCAATGTGAGTTCTTTGGCAGGATAATATATACAAATTGTGAAACCAAGGTTTGGTTAATCTTGATTTTGATGATAATAAAACAAGGTTTAGAACTAATGATCATATTTCAAGTGTGATTAGGCAAGACGATTTCCAAAGTGGCAATCACAAAAACAAATCAAGACAAGGAGAAATCATGAAGAAGAATACCACCTCAAAGAGAAGATTTTTTCAAGACCAAAGCTTCATAAGATCTCTTTGTAAGGTTGTTGGTGCACTAGGACTTTCATGCATTTCATTCTTTATTTATGCACCAAAATCATCCAAGAGTAATATTGTTTTAAATATCTTAAGAATTGGATGATTTCATGTTTTCAACTAAAACCTTGTGTTAAATGATTTTCAAACTTGTGTTAAAAGGTTTTAAGATGAAAAATGTTGGGTGTTGAGCCAAAAAATGGCTCAATCGGTTCAATTGGTCGACCGATTGTGCTAGTCCGGTCGAGGACCGGTTGAGGGAGGCCAAAAAGTTTCTCTCTCCTAGTGGCCTTCTCTTCCCGATCAAGGTTGAACCTTAACCGGTTGAGGTCCGGTCAAGGTCCGATTGAGGTCCAGTTGAGGCCCAACGGTCACCTACTAAGCATTAAATGCTAACGGCTAGTCAACCGGTCGACCCCTAACTCGACTAGTTGAACCCCCAACGGCTAGTTTGACTTTTTTCTTATATTCCAATCTTCATTGTTTCAAGAGCTTAACCTTCCCAAATCTTTCTTGATTATATTTGAGCCTTGGAAGAGTATTTTTGAGTGCACCATTATTTCAAAACTTTCATATATTTAGTGCACCATTCAATCCTAGTTTTTATTGTATCATTTGAGCTTAAAGTTCTTGTGCTAGGATTTTTGAGAGATCATCATTTGTAAATCTTTGAGAGGAAGTTTCTCAAGTGTGGGGTATCACTTGAGGGGTTGTTCAAGAGTGGGATATCTCTTGAGAAGTGTAAAGGGTGCTTGGAGCCAAAAGTCCAAGAGGGTGAATTAGAACCATAATCCAATTATATTGCTTGAAGGCTTGGTTTAGAAGCCTTGGATTAGTGGAACCTCAAGCTCGAGATTGAAGCTAGAGGAGAGTGGATGTAGGTCGGGTTGCGCCGAACCACTATAACTCTTGT
>JBAPGN010002410.1:0-14515 GCA_037355405.1 Vitis amurensis | reverse complement strand
GGAAAAAAGGGGAAAGAAAATAAAAAGGGGAAAAAACCCCTTTTGGTTTCGAACTACAATAGGAAAAACATGACAAAAAAAAAATGGGGGTTAGAAAAAATCCAAAAAAAGGGTTCCAAAACTTAAACCCGAATGAAATTAGAATCCCGGGCCGACTACCGGGAAAAGGGTACAATTCCGTTGGCGACTTACCCCTGAAAAAATACTGTTTTTTCCGAACGAGTAAAAAACCGAAAAATGGAGAAATTTTTTTGCCGTCAGTTACGGAAACTGATTAAGAACCTCGGGCGACTCCGAGAAAAGGTTAAGAATCCGTGCCGAGTAAACTCGAAAAAACTGTTTTCGAAACGAGACCCCGAAAAATGGTAGGATCTAGGGTAAGTAAACCCGAAATGCATAGAATTCGGGCCCGACTAACCGGGAAAAGGGTAGAATACCGTGGCGAGTACCGAAACTGTTTTCGAACGAGTACGAAAATGGTAGAATTTCACCGTCAGTACCGAATAACTGATAGATTATACGGGCGACTACCGAGAAAAGGTAAGATATCCGTGCGAGTAACCGAAAAACTGTTTCGAACGAGAAACCGAAAAATGTATAATCTAGGGTTAAGTAACCGGAAAATGATGACATTCGGGCTGACTACCGGGAAAAGGTAGAATCCATCGTGCGGAGTAACCGAAAAAACTGTTCGACCGAGTACCGAAAAATGGTAAGAATTTCGTCAGTACCGAACGATAGAATCCGGGCCGCTGTCCGAGAAAAAGGTAGAATCCATCCGTGCGAGTACGGAAAGACTTATTTGACAAGAACCGACAATGGTAGAATAGGGTCACTACCGGAAATGGATAGAATCCGAGCACTACCGGGAAAAAGGTATTATCTGCGACTACCTTGAAAACTGTTTCGATAACGATAACCCTGAAAAATGGTAAGAATTAGCGTCAGTGACTGGAACTGATAGAACCCGGGCGACTCCCGAAAAAAGGTAGAATCCGTGCGAGTACCGAAAACTGTTCGATCGAGAACGCGACAAATAGTAGAATCATTGTCAGTAGCTGGAAAAATGATAGAATGTGGGCCGACTACCGTGGGAATAGGTTACATCGTGCGAGTAACGGAGAAATCGTCCGGTCCGAGTACGAAAATTGGCAAGAATCAGGTCAGTACGGGAAATGAATAGAATCCGGGCCACTATACCGGGAAAATGGGTAGATCATCCGTTGCGAGTACGAAAAACTGTTCGAACGAGTACGACAAATGGTAGAAATACGTCAGTACCTGAAAATGATAGATTCGGGCGATCTACCGGGAAAAGGTAGAATCCGGCGAGTACTGAGAAATGTCGGTAGAGTGCCGAAAAATGGTGCATAATAGTTATACCGGAAATGATAATATCGGCTGGACTACGAAGAAAGGTGAATCCGTGCGAGTACCGAAAACTATTCGAGAGAACCCCGAAAATGGTAGAATCAGGGGTCAGTTACATGGAAAAATGTATAGAAATACCGGGCGACTTCCGGAAAAGGTAAATCCGTGCGAGTTTACCGAAAATTTGTCGATCGAGTACCGAAAAAAGGGGGGGGGGGGGGTTGGTAGAATTTGCGTCAGTACCGAAAACTGATGAGAATTCGGGGCGCTACGAGAAAATGTAGAATCCCGTTCGAGTAACCGAATAGACCTGTTCGATTAAGAGAACCGACAAATGGTAGAATTAAGGGAGTCAGTCCGGAAAAATGATAGAGATCCGGGCAACTACGAATAGTAGAAATCCGTGCGAGTACCGAAAAACTGTTTCGAGTACGAGTAACCGAAAATGGTAGAATTTACGTCAGTACCGGAAACTGATATAATCCGGGCGATTACCGAGTAATGGTAGAATCCGTCCGAGTACCGAAAAACTGTTCGAGCGAGAACCAAAAAATATAGAATCAGGGTCAATACCGGAAAATGATACAATCCGGGCGACTATCGGGAATAGGTAGAATCCGTGCGAGTACGGAGAAACACTCCGGTCGAGTAGTGAAAAATAGTAGAATCAAGGCGGTACCGAAAAATGATAGAATCTGGGCGACTACCGGGAAAAGGTAGAATCCGTGCGAGTACCGAAAAACTGTTCGAACGAGTACCGAAAAATGGTAGAATCAGGGTCAGTACTGGAAAATGATAGAATTCGGGCGACTACCGGGAAAACGTAGAATCCCTGCGAATATTGAGAAAATGTCCGGTCGAGTACCGAAAAATGGTAGAATCAAAGTCAGTACCGGAAAATGATAGAATCCGGGCGACTACCAGGAAAAGGTAGAATCCGTGCGAGTACCGAAAAACTGTTTGAACGAGTACCGACAAAGGGTAGAAACATCGGCAGTACCGGAATATGATAGAATTCGGGCGACTACCGGGTAAAGGTAGAATCCGTGCGAGTACTGAGAAAATGTCCGGTCGAGTACCGAAAAATGGTAGAATCAAGGTCAGTACCGGAAAATGATAGAATCCTGGCGACTACCGGGAAAAGGTAGAATCCGGGCGAGTACCGAAAAACTGTTCGAACGAGTACCGACAAATGGTAGAAACAGGGTCAGTACCGGAAAATGATAGAATTCGGGCGACTACCGGGAAAAGGTAGAATCCATGCGAGTACCGAAAAATTGTTCGAACGAGTACCGACAAATTGTAGAAACAGCGTCAGTACCGGAAAATGATAGACTTCGGGCGATTGCCGGGAAAAGGTAGAATCCGTGCGAGTACCGAGAAACTGTCCGATCGAGTAACGAAAAATGGTAGAATCAAGGTCAGTACCGGAATATTATAGAATCGGGGCGACTACCGGGAAAAGGTAGAATCCGTCCGAGTACCGACAAACTGTTCGAATGAGTACCGAAAAATGGTACAATAAGCGTCAGTACCGGAAACTGATAGAATCCGGGCGACTACAAGGAAATGGCAGAATCCGTACGAGTACCGAAAAACTGTTCGAACGAGTACCAAAAAATGGTAGAATCAGGGTCAGTACCGGAAAATGATAAAATTCGGGCGACTACCGGGAAAAGGTAGAATCCGTGCTAGTGCTGAGAAAATGTCCGGTCGAGTATCGAAAAATGGTAGAATCAGGGTCAGTACCAGAAAATGAAAGAATTCGGGCGACTACCGGGAAAATGTAGAATCCGTGCGAGTATTGACAAATTGTCCGGTTGAGTACCGAAAAATGGTAGAATCAAGGTCAGTACCGGAAAATGATAGAATCCGGGCGACAACCGGGAAAAGGTAGAATCCGTGCCAGTACCGAAAAACTGTTCGAACGAGTAACGAAAAATGGTAGAATCAGGGTCAGTACCGAAAAATGATAGAATCCGGACGACTATCGGGAAAAGGTAGAATCCTTGCTAGTATCGAGAAACTGTCCGTTCGAGTATCGAAAAATGGTAGAATCAGGGTCAGTACCGGAAAATGATAGAATCCGGGCGACTACCGGGAAAAGGTAGAATCCGTGCGAGTACCGAAAAACTTTTCGAACGAGTACCGAAAAATGGTAGAATCAGCGTCAGTACCGGAAACTGATAGAATCCGGGCGACTACCAGGAAAAGCAGAATCCGTGCGAGTACCGAGAGACGGTCCGATCGAGTACCGAAAAATGGTAGAATCAGAGTCAATACCGGAAAATCATAGAATCAGGGCGACTACCGGGAAAAGGTAGAATCCTGCGAGTACGGAGAAATAGTGGGTACGAGTACCGAAAAATGGTGGAATCAGGGTTAGTACCGGAAACTTATAGAATCCGGGCGACTACCGGGAAAAGGTAGAATTTGTGTGAGTACCGAAAAACAGTTCGAACGAGTGCCGAAAAATGGTAGAATCAGGGTCAGTACCGGAAAAATGATAGAATCCGGGGCGACTACCGGGAAAAGGTAGAATCCGTGCGAGTACCGAGAAACTGTCCGGTCGAGTACCGAAAAATGGTAGAATCAGGGTCAGTACCGGAAAATGATAGAATCCGGGTGACTACCGGGAAAAGGTAGAATCCGTGCAAGCACCGAAAAACTGTCAGGACGATTTCCGAAAAATGGTAGAATCTGTGTGAGTACTGCAAAATGGTAGAATCGGGGCGAGTATCGGGAAAAGGTAGAATCCGTGCGAGCACCGAAAAGCTGTCCGGACGATTTCCGAAAAATGGTAGAATCGGTGTGAGTACTACAAAATTGTAAAATCGGGGCAAGTACCGGGAAAAGGTAGAATCCGTGGAAGCAAAGAAAAATTGTCCGGGCGATTTCCGAAAAATGGTAGAATCAGTGTGAGTACCGTAAAATGGAAGAATCCGGGAAAGTACCGAGAAAAGGTAGAATCTGTGCAAGTACGGAAAAACTGTCCGGACGAGTATCGAAAAATGGTAGAATCAGTGTGAGTACCGCAAAATGGAAGAATTCGGGCGAGTACCGGGAAAAGGTAGAATCCGTGCGAGGACGGAAAAATTGTCTGGACGAGCACCGAAAAAGTGGTAGAATCATTGTGAGTACCGTAAAGTGGTAGAATCGGGGCGAGTATCGGGAAAAGGTAGAATCCATGTGAGCACCGAAAAGCTGTCCGGACGATTTTCAAAAAATGGTAGAATTGGTGTGAGTACCACAAAATTGTAGAATCGGGGCGAGTACCGGGAAAAGGTAGAATCCGTGGAAGCAAAGAAAAACTGTCCGGACGATTTCCGAAAAATGGTAGAATCAGTGTGAGTACCGCAAAATAGAAGAATCCGGGAAAGTACCGAGAAAAGGTAGAATCTGTGCGAGTACGGAAAAACTGTCCGGACGAGTATCGAAAAATGGTAGAATCAGTGTGAGTACCGCAAAATGGAAGAATCAGGGCGATTTCCAGGAAATGGTAGAATCCGTACGAGCACGGAAAAACTGTTCGGACGATTTACGAAAAATGGTAGAGTCTGTGTGAGCACCGCAAAATGGAAGAATTCGAGCGAGTACCGGGAAAAGGTAGAATCCGTGCGAGCACGGAAAAACTGTTCGGACGATTTCTGAAAAATGGTATATCAGTGTGTGTACCGCAAATTGGAAGAATTCGGGCGAGTATTGGGAAAAGGTAGAATCTGTGCGATGACGGAAAAATTGTCCGAACGAGCACCGAAAAGTGATAGAATCAGTGTGAGTACCGTCAAATGGTAGAATCGGGGCGAGTACCGGGAAAAGATAGAATCCTTGGAAGTAAAGAAAAACTGTCTGGGCGATTTCCGAAAAATGGTAGAATCAGTGTGAGTACCGCAAAATGGAAGAATCCGGGAAAGTACCGAGAAAAGGTAGAATCTGTGCGAGTACGGAAAAACTGTCCGTACGAGTATCGAAAAATGGTAGAGTCAGTGTGAGTACCGCAAAATGGAAGAATCCGGGCGAGTACAGGGAAAAAGTAGAATCCGTGGGAGTACGGAAAAACTGTCCAAACGAGTATCGAAAAATTGTAGAATCAGTGAGAGTACCGCAAAATGGAAGAATACGCGAGAGTACCGGGAAAAAATAGAATCAGTGTGAGTGCCGCAAAATGGAAGAATTCAGGCGAGTACCGGGAAAAGGTAGAATCCGTGCGATCACCGAAAAATTGTCCGGACGAGCACCGAAAAGTGGTAGAATCAGTGTGAGTACCGTAAAATGGTAGAATCGGGGCGAGTACTGGGAAAAGGTAGAATCCGTGCGAGCATCGAAAAACTCTCTGAACGATTTTATTAAAAATGGTAGAATCGGTGTGAGTACCGCAAAATGGTAGGATCGGGGCGAATATCGAGAAAAGGTAGAATCTGTGCGAACACCGAAAAACTGTCCGGCCGATTTTCAAAAAAGATAGAATCCGTGTGAGTACCGCAAAATGGAAGAATCCGGGCGAGTACCGGGTAAAGGTACAATCCGTGCGAGTACGGAAAAACTATCCGGACGAGTATCGAAAAATGGTAGAATCAGTGTGAGTGTCGCAAAATGGTAGAATCCGGGCGAGTACAAGGAAAAGGTAGAATCTGTGCGAGTACAGAAAAACTATCCGGACGAGTATCGAAAAATGGTAGAATCAGAGTGAGTACCGCAAAATTGAAGAATCCGGGCGAGTACAAGGAAAAGGTAGAATCTGTGCGAGTACAGAAAAACTATCCGCACGAGTATCGAAAAATGGTAGAATCAGAGTGAGTACCGCAAAATTGAAGAATCCGGGCGAGTATCGGGAAATGGCAGAATCCGTGCGAGCACGGAAAAACTGTTCGGACGATTTCCGACAAATGGTAGAATGAGTGTGAGTACCGCAAAATGGAAGAATTAGGGTGAGTACCGGGAAAAGGTAGAATCTGTGCGAGCACGGAAAAATTGTCCAGACGAGCACCGAAAAGTTGTAGAACCAGTTTGAGTACCGTAAAAAGGTAGAATTGGGGCGAGTCTCGGGAAAAGGTAGAATCCGTGCGAGCACCGAAAAACTGTCCTGACGATTTTCGAAAAATGATAGAATCAGTGTGATTACTGCAAAATGGAAGTTTCTTGGCAGGTACCAAGAAAAGGTCGAATCCGTGCGAGCACCGAAAAACTGTCCGGATGATTTTCGAAAAATGGTGGAATCAGTGTGAGTACCCCAAAATGGAAGAATCCGGGAGAGTACCTGGAAAAGGTAGAAGCCGTGCGAGTACGGAAAAACTGTCCGGACGAGTATCGAAAAATAGTATAATCAGTGTCAGTACCACAAAATGGTAGAATCCGTGCGAGTACGAAAAAACTGTCAGGATGAGTATCGAAAAATGGTAGAATCAGTGTCAGTACCGCAAAATGGTAGAATCCGGGAGAGTACCAGGAAAAGGTAGAATCTGTGCGAGTATGGAAAAACTGTCCAGACGAGTATCGAAAAATGGTAGAATCAGTGTGAGTACCGCAAAATGGAAGAATCCGGGTGAGTACCAGGAAATGGTAGAATCCGTGCGAGCACGTAAAAACTGTTCGGACTATTTCCGAAAAATGGTAGAGTCAGTGTGAGTACCGCAAAAAGGAAGAATTTGGGCGAGTATCGGGAAAAGGTAGAATCCGTGCGAGCACCGAAAAACTGTCCGGACGATTTCCGAAAAATGATAGAATCAGTGTGATTACCGCAAAATGGAAGTATCCGGGCAAGTATCGGGAAAAGGTCAAATCCGTGCGAGCACCGAAAAACTATCCGGACGATTTTCGAAAAATGGTAGAATCCGTGTGAGTACCGCAAAATGGAAGAATCCGGGAGAGTACCGGGAAAATGTAGAATACATGCAAGTACGGAAAAACTGTCCGGACGAGTATCGAAAAATGGTAGAATCAGTGTCAGTACCGTAAAATTGTAGAATCCGGGCGAGTACTAGGAAAAGGTAGAATCCATGGGAGTACGGAAAAACTGTCCGGACGAGTATCGAAAAATAATAGAATCAGTGTGAGTACCGCAAAATGGAAGAATCAAGGCGAATACCGGGAAATTGTAGAATTTGTGCGAGCACGGAAAAACTGTTCGTACGATTTCCGAAAAATGGTAGAATCAGTGTGAGTACCGCAAAATGGAAGAATTCGGGCGGGTACCGGGAGAATGTAGAATCCGTGCGAGTACGAAAAAACTGTCTGGAATATTTCCGAAAAATGAAAGAATCAGTGTGATTACCGCAAAATGGAAGAATCCGGGCATGTACCGGGAAAAGGTCGAATCCGTGCGAGCACCGAAAATTTATCAGGACGATTTTCGAAAAATGGTAGAATCTGTGTGAGTACCGCAAAATGGAAGAATCTGGTCGAGTTCCGGGAAAAGGTAGAATCCGTGCGAGCACGAAAAAACTGTTCGGACGATTTCCGAAAAATGGTAGAATCAGTGTGAGTACCGCAAAATGGAAGAATCCGGGCGAGTACCGCAAAATGGTAGAATCCGTGCGAGCACGGAAAAACTGTTCGGACGAGCACCGAAAAGTGGTGGAATCAGTGTGAGTACCGCAAAATGGAAGAATTTGGGCGAGTACCGGGAAAAGGTAGAATCCGTGCGAGCACGAAAAAATTGTCCAGACGAGCACCGAAAAGTTGTAGACTCAGTGTCAGTACCGTAAAATGGTAGAATCGGGGCGAGTCTCGGGAAAAGGTAGAATCCGTGGGAGCACCAAAAATCTGTCCGGACGATGTCCGAAAAATGATAGAATCAGTGTGATTACCGCAAAATGGAAGAATCCGGGCAGGTACCGGGAAAAGGACGAATCCGTGCGAGCACCGAAAAACTCTCCGGACGATTTTCGAAAAATGGTAGAATCAGTGTGAGTACCCCAAAATGGAAGAATCCGGGAGAGTACCTGGAAAAGGTAGAATCCATGCGAGTACGGAAAAACTGTCCGGACGAGTATCGAAAAATGGTAGAATCAGTGTCAGTACCATAAAATGGTAGAATGCAGGCGAGTACTAGGAAAAGGTAGAATCCGTGCGAGTACGAAAAAACAGTCAGGACGAGTATCGAAAAATGGTAGAATCAGTGTTAGTACCGCAAAATGGTAGAATCCGGTCGAGTACCAGGAAAAGGTAGAATCTGTGCAAGTACGGAAAAACTGTCCAGACGAGTATCGAAAAATGGTAGAATCAGTGTGAGTACCGCAAAATGGAAGAATCCGGGTGAGTACTGGGAAATGATAGAATCCGTGCGAGCACGTAAAACCTGTTCAGACGATTTCCGAAAAATGGTAGAGTCAGTGTGAGTACCGCAAAATGGAAGAATTTGGGCGAGTACCGGGAAAAGGTAGAATCCGTGTGAGGCCGAAAAAATTTTCCGGACGAGCATCGAAAAGTGGTAGAATCAGTGTGAGTACCGTAAAATGGTAGAATCGGGGCGAGTACCGGGAAAAAGTAGGGTCCTTGCGAGCACCGAAAAACTGTCCGGAAGATTTTCGAAAAATGGTAGAATCGGTGTGAGTACCACAAAATGGTAAAATCGGGGCGAGTATCGGGAAAAGGTAGAATCCGTGCGAACATCGAAAAATTGTCCGGCCGATTTCCGAAAAATGGTAGAATCCGTGTGAGTAACGCAAAATGGAAGAATCCGGGCGAGTACCGGGTAAAGGTACAATCCGTGCGAGTACGGAAAAACTGTCCGGATGAGTATCGAAAAATGGTAGAATCAGTGTGAGTACCGCAAAATGGTAGAATCCGGGCGAGTACAAGGAAAAGGTAGAATCTGTGCGAGTACGGAAAAACTGTCCGTACGAGTATCGAAAAATGGTAGAGTCAGTGTGAGTACCGCAAAATGGAAGAATCCGGGCGAGTACCGGGAAATGGTAGAATCTGTGTGAGCACGGATAAACTGTTCGAACGATTTCCGAAAAATGGTAGAATCAGTGTGAGTACCGCAAAATGGAAGAATTCGGGCGAGTGCCCGGAACATGTAGAATCCGTGCAAGGATGGAAAAATTGTCCGGACGAGCACCGAAAAGTGGTAGAATCAGTGTGAGTACCGCAAAATGGTAGAATCGGGGCGAGTACCGGGAAAAGGTAGAATCGGTGCGAGCACCGAAAAACTGTCCGGACGATTTCTGACAAATGGTAGAATCGGGGCGAGTATCGGGAAAAGGTAGAATCCGTGCGAACACCGAAAAACTGTCCGACCGATTTCTAAAAAATGGTAGAATCTGTGTGAGTACCGCAAAATGGAAGAATCCGGGCGAGTACCGGGTAAAGGTACAATCCTTGCGAGTACGGAAAAACTATCCGGACGAGTATCGAAAAATGGTAGAATCAGTGTGAGTGTCGCAAAATGGTAGAATCCGGGCGAGTACAAGGAAAAGGTAGAATCTGTGCGAGTACAGAAAAACTATCCGGACGAGTATCGAAAAATGGTAGAATCAGTGTGAGTGTCGCAAAATGGTAGAATCCGGGCGAGTACAAGGAAAAGGTAGAATCTGTGCGAGTACAGAAAAACTATCCGCACGAGTATCGAAAAATGGTAGAATCAGAGTGAGTACCGCAGAATGGAAGAATCCGGGCGAGTACCGGGAAATGGTAGATTCCGTGCAAGCACGTAAAAATTGTTCAGACGATTTTTGACAAATTGTAGAATCAGTTTGAGTACCGCAAAATGGAAGAATCCGGGCATGTACCGGGAAAAGGTCGAATCCTTGCGAGCACCGAAAAATTTTCAGGACGATTTTCGAAAAATGGTAGAATCTATGTGAGTACCGCAAAATGGAAGAATCTGGTCGAGTTCCGGGAAAAGGAAGAATCCGTGCGAGCACGAAAAAACTGTTCGGACGATTTCCGAAAAATGGTAGAATCAGTGTGAGTACCGCAAAATGGAAGAATCCGGGCGAGTACCGGGAAATGGTAGAATCCGTGCGAGCACGGAAAAACTGTTCGGACGAGCACCGAAAAGTGATGGAATCAGTGTGAGTACGGAAAAACTGTCCGGAGGAGTATTGAAAAATGGTAGAATCAGTGTTTGTACCGCAAAATGGAAGAATCCTAGCGAGTACTGGGAAAAAGTAGAATCCGTGCGAGTACGGAAAAACTGTCCGGATGAGTATCGAAAAATGGTAGAATCAGTGTGAGTACCGCAAAATGGTAGAATCGGGGCGAGTACCGGGAAAAGGTAGAATCTGTGCGAGAACCGAAAAACTGTCTGAACGATTTTCGAAAAATGATAAAATGAGTGTGAGTACCGCAAAATGGAAGAATCTGGGCCAGTACCGAGAAAAGGTAGAATCCGTGCAAGTACGGAAAAACTGTCCGGACGATTTTCGAAAAATGATAGAAAGCAGTCGTGGACTACCGGCAAAATGGAAGATCCGGGCGAGTACCGGGAAAAGGTAGAATCCGTGCGAGGACGAAAAAATTGTCCGGACGAGCACCGAAAAGTGGTAGAATCATTGTGAGTATCGTAAAATGGTAGAATCGGTGTCAGTACAGAAAAATGGTAGAATCTAGGCGAGTAGCGGGAAAAGGTAGAATCAGTGCGAGTACAGAAAAGTTGTCCGTCCGAGTATAGAAAAATGGTAGAATCAGTGTTTGTACAGCAAAATTGAAGAATCCGGGTGAGTACTGGGAAAAAGTAGAATCCGTGTGAGTACGGAAAAACTGTCCGGGCGAGTATCGAAAAATGGTAGAATCAGTGTGAGTACCGCAAAATGGAAGAATCCGGGCGAGTACCGGGAAAAAGGTAGAATCCCTGCGAGCACGGAAAAACTGTTCGGACGATTTCCGAAAAATGGTAGAATCAGTGTGAGTACCGCAAAATGGAAGAATCGGGGCGAGTACCCGAAAAAGGTAGAATCCGTGCGAGCACCGAAAAACTGTCTGGACGATTTTCGAAAAATGGTACAATCGGTGTGAGTACTGCAAAATGGTAGAATCGGGGCGAGTATCGGGAAAACAAAATGGTTGAATCGGGGCGAGTACCCGAAAAAGGTAGAATCCGTGCGAGCACCGAAAAACTGTCCGGATGATTTCCGAAAAATGGTACAATCGGTGTGAGTACTGCAAAATGGTAGAATCTGGGCGAGTACCGGGAAAAGGTAGAATTCGTGCGAGCATCGAAAAACTGTCCGAACGATTTCCGAAAAATTGTAGAATCCCTGTGAGTACCGCAAAATGGAAGAATTCGGGCGAGTATGGGGAAAAGGTAGAATCCGTGCGAGTACGGAAAAACTGTCCGGACGAGTATCGAAAAATGGTAGAATCAGTGTTAGTACCGCAAAATGGTAGAATTTGGGCGAGTAGCGGGAAAAGGTACAATTCGGTCGAGGACGAAAAAACGTGGCCTAAGATCCGGAAAAAGGGTAGAATCAGCTGAGTACCGGCAAAATGAAGAAGTCCGGCGAGTACGAGAAAAGGTAAGAAGCCAGGGGGGGCGGGCGCGGGGCGCGGGGAAGGAAAAAACTGGCAGGGACGAGGCGTCTCTCGTCGTATGAATCCCAAGCGTGATCAACGTGTCTATATGATTGTCTCTGAGTACACCGGCGATGCTAGTCCGGTCGGTCTACCCACAAAGACTCCAAAACGGGGAAAAAGGGAAAAATCCGGGTTGAGTTACAGGGAAAAACTGCCGGGTCTTCTCTTCGTATTCAAGATCGTGGATTCTCTTAGCGTGCTGCTCCCGGAGGTGTGAACTTCAAACTATACGTCCGTGACGGCAGTGAGCGTGGGTCCGTGAGATCCGCTGAAATCCAAACAGTCGGGGTGGAATTTTCTCGTTTGCGATTTAGACTTACGCTAGAAAATATAAGAATTAGATAATCAGATGTGATTTAATAAGCAAAATTGGGCTAGAATCGGGCGATCAGTACCCGATAAAAAAGGTGGTAGATCATACCGGAAGCGGCAACTTATTTGTACCCGGAATCAGCGATTGTCGCATGGAGGACGAGTACCGAAAAAATTTATCAGAGAATCAGTAAGTTGGAAAAAATGGTGAAAATTTCCAGAGTGACCTCGGGTGCATAAATTGGTAAGAAGTCTGGTGGGCATATTACCGCGCCAAAGTACGAATTATTTTGAGGAGAGGAGTTAAGGTAATACCGTAGCGTTTCCGGTCTCGGCAACAGAAGAAACTACCTTTACGGTTAAAAAAATGGTAATATAAGGAACTCTCCGTTCCTCGTTATCGTTTCCTAAAAAATATGTTTTTTAAGCAACGAGTAATGTTACTACTTGCAGAATGGACCACTTATTCACGCTCTGTTCTTGCGTGGTGTGAGTGATCGAGAAAGCAGAGAGTCAGTCCGTCAAACGTAAAAATAGCACCGAATGTAGTATAAGATCAATTTTGTTAGTAACTAAGATTGTATGTGTACCGTTAAAAGGTAGAATCGGGCGAAGTAACTGGGAAAAGGTAGGAAAATTTTTTTCCATGCGAGCACGAAAAAACTGTCCGGGACGGATTTCCGAAAAAATGGAGAAATCATGTGAGTACCGCAAAATTGTAGAATCGGTCGAGTACCCGGGAAAAGTTAGAATCTCGGTGCGAGCACCGGAAAAACTGTCCGGACTGACTAAGAAAGAATTTTCAAGGACAAAGAGCTTGCTATTATGACTCTAAGCTTCACCTATTTCCGGAAAGCTCAAATCAAGTGATAGGGCCTTTGTCATCCACCAAGTACCTCACATGAGTAATGAGTACTCAACTCAAAAGTGCAAAGACCTTCAAGGTAAGATGGCAAAGGAGCTCAGCCCTACATCGACCATTTCCCTGACAAGAGCGGTACTTCATCCTCCATGACCATTCACATCCTTGAGAAAGTGTGGTAGTGATGAGCTTAGCATAAAAGCTAATGCTCATCTCTTTTGTTTTATTTAGTATTACATTCTTGTTTACTTTGCATTTTAATACTTTTGCACATATTGTTTTAAGTTTCTTAGTTTCGATTTTGATTTTTATGTTTTTAATGACTTTGACGTCCAATAGCAGGTACGAAAAGCTCACAAAGCTCACAAATTGAGAAAAAGGTTTAAATAGAGGGAAATATATCTAAGTCCAAGCTTAAGAAATCCATTTCGCAAGGTGAATGTCACCTTGCGAAATTGCACATTTTGCAAGATGCATTTACAACCTCCGGGATGCACTTTCGCAAGAAACCAGCGCGAAATGTTTCGCAAGTTTGCGAAAATTTTCAAAGCAAAATATCAAAATCAACTCCGGGATTGGTTTTTAAGGGAGAGCCAGTGCGAATTGCCAAGGTGAATTTTCACCCTTCGGATAATTTCTCATCCTACTCTATATGGATTTTATTCTTTTAAATCATTTTCAAACCTCAATTTTTTAGTTTTACACTCCTGAGTTCATCCCCTACTTAGAAAAAATTTCAAATTTTTTTTTTCATGGCCAAATATCCCCTATAAAGCCTTCTCAAACTTCATTTTTCAGCATAAAACAATTTCCCCTGCATTTCCTCTCTTAGCCGCTTGCTTCATTGTTCCAAGGTGAGTAATTTTGTTCATTTTTTCTCCAGTTTTGGCTTCCTTAAATTCTTTTTATGTCATTTCTATGTTTTAGGAACCATAAACATGCATTTCACCATTAAAACTCTATTTCAAAAATCCAATTTTTTTCAAATCATGAGAACCCACATGGTCCGGCCACCGATTTTGCCAAAGACATCTTCTATCTTGCATATGTGTTTTAGGCTCCCAACTTACTCCATTGGCATTAATCTATGTCATTTAAAACCGATACCTTTTTTCTGAATTTTAACTATTAAAAATTGAAAACTCTATAGATTAAGAAACATTGGGAGAAGATGTAATATGGCCGTGAATAGTCTTCTATCTTATTGGCCAAAATTTACAACCACTTCATTGCCTGTGGTCAAATTTTGCATGTTATCCATTTCAGACTGTATTGCCCTTTACCCCTGGGATGCTCATTTTCGATGCTTTTTAGTCTATTTCAATTTATATCCCATGGCGACGGAACGGGGCATCCTCTTCAGCTAGCAGCCGGCGGGCCCCACTCACAGGAAGTGGCGTTCTACACCATCTCGCCTGCCCAGACCCCAGTTCATTCTCGTCGTTGTGGCCC
>JBAPGN010002409.1:0-14640 GCA_037355405.1 Vitis amurensis | reverse complement strand
AATGTGAAGAAAATATTTTCTAAAAGGGAAACAACTTCAATGTTCCTACCCCTAAAAATTAATATTGTACATCACATAGCATGATAAAATTTAAGATAATTTCTAACTTTATATATGAATTGAGACAAGGGTTAATTTTTGGATTTCTTTAATGAAAATTTGGTGGTTCATATGGCCTTTTGCATAAAACTTCATAAGATCTTCTAATAATAAAAGTCGTCAGAGAGTCCCAGTTATGCAGCAGACACTTCAAAAGGAGTTGCGGCTAGCTTGAGCACAATACTCTCAAACATGTTTCAGACATTTCTCAGATGTGTCCAAAATTTTTTCATGGCCTAAATAAATCAAACATTCAGTGGAAAAGTATAAGGTATTTCCTAAATAAAGAAAAATAATATAGTTTGGAAGAGAGACTACTGAAGAGGAGTAATACACTACCAAATTCCCCAAGCTTTTTCCTCCTGGTAATGCAATTGTGAGTTTGGAAATTTAAATAAATTTACTAATATTTGTATTATTATATAAAATATAGAAATAGTATCTTTTTTTCTAATAGTTAAATAAGAATCACTGTAATATATTTTTCATGTATAAGTCCTTCAAAATTTATCATGTCATAAATTGATGTCATATTGGACTTGTGTCTCATGTCCAAATCCTATTCAAACTTAACCTCTTCCAAGGGTGATGTACTCATGTCTCATGTCTATGTCCATGCTATACAGTATCAAAATTAACCACTTCCAAGGTTCTCAATTACCAGAAGAGCTTCAAGGCCCCAATGGATCATTCTGGTTTTATCAAGTAGCTGCCATCCACTAAATTTTCTTAGGACCCTCATAGGATTCAAATCATAAGATGATGTGTTACCCATATAGACAAAATGGAAGCCTCTATATTGGTAACCTGATTTTGTGAAACAGTGATATGAACAAAAGCAGTTCATGAATCTGATCAGAACAAAAAAACAAGAATAAATTGATATTCTACAATAAAAGTGACCAGTTAGGAAAGCTTCGATGCTACTTACAGCATATTAATGAATTTTTTATACACAAAACCAAGTGATTTTCTTTAATTCATCAAGTTAAATATCTGTTCAATGAAAGAAAAGAAAAAAGAGCATTGACATCAAACATGAATTATTACAAGTTGTTTTCACAAATAGAACACTAAATAATACCATTGCCCAAAAAAAAAAAACCAAGAAAAAAAAAACGATATACCTTTGTGAAAGCATCTTGTTCCACTCTTTGCATTAGAACACTAATGGGTTCCAAAATAAGACCTGTAAAGTGGATAGATTGGGAAAATATCAAAGGCCTGGAATCAACTACTTCAAATATTAATTTTGTGCAAAAATAATATCATATACAAATGAATAAGGATGCCTACAGAATCTTGGAATTATACAAAGTGAGCAATGTCACAAGGACTCAATCTGTGAAAAAAATGCCCTTGACTCCCATTCATGGCAGGTAGAGTACCACAGAAATCACTCCATGTAACAAATAAAAGAAAACAGAACTATAACACATCAAGATCTAGTCAAAGTCTTTTGACATTTTGATCGATCAAGTTGGAGGTAGGGTGTTGGCAAGATCACAAAGAGGATCAAAGGATTCTTAGAGTGGATTAAGTTTGGAGCTAAGCATTTGTCTTTGTTGCTGCAAGGGGTGGAAGTATGTTGTCAGGATGTAAATCTAAATAGCTTCAGAAAGGCCTAGACAGACAGGAGGAAGAAGTTTCAACTTGGAGCTCAGGAGCAATGTAGCTGGCACATTCTCCTCATGTGTTATGTTTGCTCAGTGGAGGCAAAGAGATTTTCCCTTGTGTTCCCAAAAGGAAGGAGAGTATTAAGGGGGTGGGTGGTGCTAGCCAGAAAGTTAAGAGCCCTTGATGTAGAGCTTCCCCTTGGATTTTTTGAGGTACTCAAAGCCAACAATTCCCTTGCTCCAGGTTGTATAGCCAAGAGCATCAACGAAGGAACACCTTTTAGTAATGCAGTAAAAGATGGTTGGAGGGGTGTGGACAAGGTTGTGTGGTTTCAATTTGGAGGTTTGGATTTTTTCAACAAAATGCAGGCCATAAATCAATGTTTAGTGGGAAAATGGGGTAAGGTCTCAGGTGAGACACTATTTCTTCCATCCTGAAAGTCTTGGGTTAAGTATAATTGGAGAATGAGAGTGGATATCCATCTTGCCTTCATAGGTGGCTTTCTTATTTTATTTGAGTTTGGATTTAGTTATGAAGTCAAAAGGTCCTTAGAAAAGAGTGACAATGTTCAAGAGGAAGAGGCTATTGTAAAAAAAAAAAAAGGGTTCTAAAGGTTGGCTAACTTAGGAAAGGAGATAAGGTGGCTGAATCTTAAGTGATGATTATGGGTCTTCCTTTGTTTTTGTGGCACAGAGGCTTTTTTAAGCAATTAGGTGAAGCTTGTGGAGGCTTCATAGTTGTAGATGAAGACACTGCAGTGCGCTGAAATTTATAGTGGGAGAGGTAGTAGTAAAAACAGATGGAAGGAAGGTCCCAAGAAGTTTGCAAGTTATGGTAGGAAAGCTTTACTTCGCCATTCAACTGTGGTGGGAGATTCCACCATGGATGTTGGTGGTGAAGCCGCTCAAGCTTAGGTAAGGGCTGGAGGTTGGAGAGGACTTGGACGGTGCTTTACACATCGCAGCGAGACTAGGGTTGGTGGACCATATGCAAACAAACATGGGGATCTTTGCATGTCACCCCATGAAATGAAGGGGGTTGCATTAGGTATAGGCGTGGATGGAGGCTTAGGCACTATGGATGCGTGTTGTGTTTCTTTTAAAGGGGAAGGTCTAGGCCTAATGGAGATGATTGGCCCTTTAGCATTACGAGAGCCTTATGCAATCTCTCATCAGGCTAAAACCATGAGCTCTAGCAATCGTGAGGGTTTCGAAGGTTCATTACTCTCTGACATGATTGTGAGTGTCAAGGATGATCTCAAACCCACGGTTGAGAAGAGATTTCTAGTTAAGGTTGTGTTGTTGACTCCTATGGATGTAATCTTAGTGAAGGAGGCCTCCTACTTCCCAAGCAAGCTTCCTTACTCCATACTCTATTAGGGCACGGGGCATTCTCTCCTTTTTCAATCTCAAATGGCAATCTTCCAATGGAAAAGACAATAGGGAGTATGGTTCACTGGGATAACCCTCTTAATGGGTCTTTTCCAAAGGCTGAAAATTTAATGGTTGGAACTTTCTGCTTTATTCTGAAAAATGGAATGATGGTGGAGATGTTAGCGAGCACTATGAGAGGTGGTTGTAGTGATCAAGAAGAAGGATTCATTGAGGAGCCTTCCTCATTATGTGATTCCCCTCCATCTAGAGCGAGCCAAATCTTCAACTGCTCCACGGATACCTTTAAAAATTAGCAACTTTCAACATATTTGAGGGAATGTCAATTGAGGATCTTAAGGAAGAAAATAATGGCTTCTTAAAAGGGTTGGAGAACAGAAAGAGGAGCAAAGATTTAAGTCGAGTAATAAAAAAGAATTTGGCACTTGGATCCAGATTTAAGAGGAGACTTCGCAAAGTGGAGTGCTCCATTAACCATAATTCAGCTTCAAGAAAAGGGAGGAGGAATAGAAGCTATTTAGAGATATGCAAAGTTTAGTGAAGAAGATTTGAATCCTTTTGTCCTCTTTGCATCTTAAGAAGGAAATCCAAAGCCTCGAGTGCTCAATCAATTATAACAGTGTTTCAACCACAGTAAAAGGAAAGGGGAGAAGGGTGCGGAGTTAGTGGCAGGGGTCTCTGTTGACCACTAGTGGTTCGACTAGGGGTTCTTTGTTCATTCTAGGTAAGGTTTTTTATGTTTTTCTCTTTGTTCGACTAGGGGTTCTTTGTTCATTCTAGGTAAGGTTTTTTATGTTTTTCTCTTTTTTGGTTTTTCGCTAAGGGGTTTCCAGCCCTTGTTGGAGCTAGGTGTTGGTGGGACGGTGGGTTTTAATCTTTCTCTCTTCTTTTATTGCTTGCCTATGGGTCATATTTGTATACTCCGTGTGTGCTTTGTTGCACCTTTTTGCAAGTGTTTTTAATATATTTTGCTTATTTACCTATCAAAAAGAAAATATTTGAATCCTTTTGTGAAAGATTTGAAAGTCATATTAATGATATAGAAAAACGGAAAGTAGCAAAGGCTTTGATCACATTGTAGAGGGTAAACCTAGTTCATCTAGAAGAGACCAAGGTGTAATAAATGTCGAGTTAATTGGTGAGGAATTTAGGAGTACATAGAATATAAATTGGGGTAATGTGGAGGCCAGAGGGCAAGTAGGGGGTATTTTAGTTTTTTTGGGACAATAAGGTCATGAAGCTTCTGGAGGTAGAAATGGGGTGCCTTCTCTTTCATGTTGGTTTAAGAACTGCAAGGATAATTTTATTTAGATGCTTTTAGGAATGTATAGGTCAATTCATAATGGAGAGAGAGAGAGAGAGAGAGGATCTATGGTCAAAATTGGGAGATATTAGAGCATTGTGGAGCAACCCTTGTTGCATTGGAAGGAATCTTAATGTTTGTCAAATTCCTAGGGGAAAGAAGAAATTTGAAGATCATAGATGAGCTTCAATTGAGGGATCGTCCCCTTGCGGCGGGTCCTTTTACTTAGTGTGGTGATCTAAATATTCAATCCTTTTCTAGACTGGATAGCTACCTTGATTCAAAAGAGTGGGAAAGTCACTTCAATTGTTTGACCCAAAGTGTGTTGCCTAAACTTGTTTTTGATCCTGCTCCTATTTTATTAATGAAAGAGAGATGAGGAAGGGCAAAATGCCTTTTGGGTTTGAAAATATGAAGCTAAATGTAGAAGGTTTTAAAGACCTAGTTAGAAATTGGTGGGAAGGCTACAATGTTAATGGCTCTTATAGCCACATTTTAGCTAGCAAACTAAAGGCTTTGAAGCAGGATCCACAAGTCTAGAATAGAGAGGTGGTAGGGAATTTGTCTACTAATAAAGTTGCAACTCTCAACAAGATTGGTATCGGGGATGCAAAAACAAAGGAGACTGCCCTTTCAATGGAGGAAAGTGAGGTTAAGAGGGGATAATGGAGGAGTTCAGAATGTAGGTAGTAATACAATAGATCTCCTAGAGGTAGAAACCACGAGAATTATGGCTAAAAGAAAGAGAAAAAAAATTCTAAAGTTCTTCCACAAAATGTCAAATTCCCATAGAAGGACTTATTTGGTTACAATTAAAGTGAACTTTAAGCAGGAGGAGAGCTTCAAAGAAGGCCTTATTTGATGAATTAGTTGATAGTCCATATGGAGAAAAAAGGTGAAGGCTTAGGCATCAAAAATTTGTCTATTCTAAACAAGGCCTTCCTTGGAAAATGGTGTTAGAGATTGCAACTAAGAATAATCCCTTTGGAAGCAAGTCATTATAGGGAAGAGTGGGGAGGAAGAGGACGGATGGTGCTCGAGAGCATCGAAGGAAAGGATATGGGGTGGAGTTGTGGAAGGCTATTAAGAGCAAGTGAGAGGAGTTTCATAATAAGATTGGGTATAGGGTGGGAAACGGTAGGAGGGTAAAATTTTGGAAGGATAGATGGTACAACAATGATTCCCTAGAAGAGGCTTTTCCTAAGTTGTTCTCTATGGTCCCTGCTAAAGATGTACAATTGACTAATTTGTGGGAGTAGAGTAGGTAGAGAGGTTGTTGGAATCCCTTGTTTACAAGACAAAAACATCGACTAAGAGTGAGGAGAGGTGTAGGTTTTTTAAGAGATTGCAAGGGCAAATAATTAGAAGGGATGTAGAGGATATCATAATTTAGTTGGATATCAAAGAGTGGCAAATTTATAGTTAAATCGCTTTATTCCTTAAGAAATCATAGAATGGAGGCATTTCCATTTGGCATTATATGGACCATGGGTTCCAATGATAGTTGACTTTTTTGTATGGAAGCTTTATGGGGAACATTCTAACTTCAAATCAACTCAAAAGGAGGGGTTCACAGTTGTCGGGTAAGTGTTCTTTGTGTAAATTAAAGGAAGAAACGATGGACCATATCCTCCTTCATTGTCCAAAGCAGTCATGCTTTGGCAATTAATTTATGCTCTATTAGGTGTTCAGTAAGTGGTGATCTCCTTAGTTCGAGATGTCCTTCTAAGCTAGCACATACCCTTTGTAGGAAAACAGTGTGGAGAGCAGCTCCTTTATTTTGATTTTTGGAGTAGAGAAATAAGAGAGCTTTCGAGAACACTAAAAATGCAGATAGAGCAATTAAACAACTATTTATGTACAATTTTTTAGAATAGGTTAGGGTACACACAAGAGACAGCTCTTTGTCAATGATCAACGCTATCGATAGTTGAACTCTAAGAGTCTAAGTAAGGCAAGGGTGTTGTTTTTTGTGTTTCCCTCTACCATGTTTCACCTTTAGCGCTTGAATACACCATGTATACTTTTGTGTGCCTGTGGACCCCGCATTTCGGTTCGTGCGTTTCCCACTCGATGGCGAGCTCGGTTTTTATTTGAAAAAAATTGATTTTTATTTATTAAAAAGAAATGACTTGGAGTCGCCACTTATTTTTGTTTTATTTTTAAAAAGGGTAAACAAAATAAGAAAGAAAAACCCTAAGTGTGACTCCTTATTTTGGAAAAGACGGTCTGCGAAAAACCGGGTCGGATTCGGGGGTTAGGTTACTTATCGGGAAGGTACGGTAAGAACCGTAGCACCCTTCTAAGTCCCTAAAGTCGGGTCTCTACTAATAAAATGAAGCAATCATGGCAATTGATGAGGGAATCAATGAATACTCAGAGTGATCATGCACACATAAAAGTCGAGACATGCATAGACAACGATTAGAGGAAAATGGGTACATACCTGGGCAACGAGCCACCATGCGCTATCAATAGAGGGGGGTTAGTGCACAATAATGATCACAACTATGTCACTTATGTCACCAAACAAGATAAAGAAAGCATCAATAGCACACATAGCCTTTCATTCAAATTCACTCTTATTTTGAAGAAAATTTATTTGATGTGGGGCCCCCACCAAAGCCCGTTTATTTTTGCATGAATTAATTCCATAAATTCCATTATTCGGAATTACGGAATTTAAATTCATGTTTATTTTAAAACGTTTTAAAATCATGAAAAAATCGAAAGTGGCTCGCCGAAAAGAAAATGGCGGCCAAATTTTATTGAAAAACGGATTTTTGGAACCTAAACGAAAAAAACTAAGGATGAAAAAATTAAAGAGATTTTAGGATTATCTAAAAAAAAACATAATTTAAAAATTATTTACAAAAGAGGGTTTGAGTCGAAGATGTTGAAACAGTAGATGACACGTGGCCTAAAAGGTGGCCATGCAATTCATGCATAAGTGGAAAATAAATACGATAACAAATGATTTATTAAGATTGGATTTTAGTAAATTAGGAATGCTAAGAATGAATTAAAAGAAGTTAAAGAATTAAACATTAAAGTAGAATTTAAAATCGATCTTTAAAAGCAAACCAAAGTCACTCGAACAATTTTCTATTAAAAGAAAAATTAAATTATGAAAAGCAAGTGAAATTAATAAAAACAAACCAAAAACTGTGCATCCGGATTGCCGACTCACTAGTTGATGTGCACTATCAAATGCCTTGAATATTCATCATTGAATTTCCAAAAACCCACCACGTACACCCGTTTGAATTTCAACCATTAATTTCTCCATGTACAACCACTTTAACTCATTGATTTTTTTTTGAAAAATTTCAGCCATTGAACAGCCACATGTGAGTTCTCTCATTAAAAAAATAATTCCTCCATTAAGGCACACCAAAATTAAAGGCACGGAGTTCCATGGCTGCATGTCATTCAACTGTGCATCCTATTCTCCTCACAAATCCTCTCAGCTGCTACCCGTTTTCCTTTTCTTCCTCTCCCCCTCTTCCCTACAACTTGCCCTCAGGCAAAAAAACCGCCCCCTAGCTAACAGAATCCTCCTCTAATGCCGTCAAAACCAGCAACTTCCCTCTCTGTAGATCTCTCTCCCTCACTCAAGTCATGGGCAGCACCCCAATACTTTTCCCAATACCAGCATGAAACTAGCCAAGAAACTATCCCCTCAAGACAGGCCCTAGTGCATAGTACACCTCTGAGAATTTTAATACATTCAAGCCTTTCTACTTCCTCAATATCGTCCCACAAATTCTTCTACTGTTCAGTTTCGAGTGACATACAGAGATTACCCACGTTGTCTTCAGTGATATTGAACAGATTTTGGGTCAAAACGTGAGCTGAATAGAGTTCGAAGATGGGTTCGCTCTTTCTGCAAGGGCTCCGTCTCTATTCCCTTCACCTTTTTCTGGTGTGGAGCTGCTTCAACAGCTCGTTTTTCCCTTTCCCAGAAAGAATACTCCCTCAAAAATATTCCCCTCTAACAGCCAAAAGTAGCCTCATGCAACTTGTTTGCTTCTTTAACCCAAAATAACCTCTTCTCACAGCCATGGCATTAAACGAGACCCAGAAGCAGAATATTGGCCACAACAAAAGAAGGACCCATTGAAATAAAAAAAAAAAAAACAAAACACAAAAAGAAAACGAGTAAAGGTTTTCAGAGGTTTCATTTCATGAGCCATCCATGAACCCTTTGATTAGGTGAGAAAATCCATTTTAAACACAACATTGAGGCACATTCATAATAGAAGCAGAGTATACCAAAATCAGCAATGGCAACCGTGAAAGCAAGATTTCATCCCAACAAACTAAACAACATTCAAAATATCAATAGCAACTATGGAGGAGCAATAAGAATCAAAAACTAACAATAAACCTTTTGCTTTCATACCTGAGAGTGCCGATGTTCTGTTCCAGCCTCAAACGTTCCTTCGAAAAATCACCCAACGGCAGCTCGGACCACCTTCCTGCAGCTGTCAGCTTCCCTGTCACCAGCCTTCCTGTCTCGTTTTTCCTCAAGTTCTCTTCTCTCCGGTAGCTTCCCCCCCAAGCCAAAATCTCCAGCTAAAAAAAAACTCTACTCCCCCCAACTCACCCTCCCTGTCGTCCTCCTGTCAAAGCTCTCCCTCCTCTGTTTTTTTTTTCTTTCTCTCACAGCTATCTCTCACAAAAATATCTCCTCCTCTGCCATTTTTCTCCAGCTCCAAAACCACTTCCTCCCTCTGTTTTTTCTCTAGTGTTTTTCCCCTTAGCTCCCCCGAAAAACTTCTTCTCCTGTACCTCTCTCAAAATATCCCTAACGGCCTCCCAAAAAGCAAAAAAAACCTGCAGCTGCCAGACGACACCCCCCCTCCTGCATAACGGAATACGCTCCTCATATATTCCTCTTCTAGAACCTTCCTCCACATGTCAAATTTCTATTGGTTCCTCAAATGCTCAGCTGATTCCCTAGCATCCATCCCTGAGCTGACACGTGGCCACCTAAGATGGTGACACCTGGCCAAATAATCTGCAGAAAATTCAAAGAGAAAATGTCTCCAAAATGGGGGTCAACAGTGCCCTTTTGATAAACACTTTTAATACAATTGATCCTTACCTATCAAAAAGACCATGCCAAATTGTTGCAAATTTCTTTCATTTAGAACATCTGATAACTTGGTACCTTCTTTCCAAAAGAATAAACATAAAAGAAATCCAAAAAGAGTATTCATTCTATCATGTCCCTAAATTGTCTTGCATTCAAAGGAACAACACTTACAACCATAACGTTGGAATGCTAGTTAGTGAATTCAAGACATGTGTCAAGGCAAATCTCAAGAAACATTCATAACACCATAAACCTATTTTGCAAGAGTCATGTGGGGCATAGCTTAATACACAAGGATCACTTCATGACTGACTGCAGATCTGACATAATTTTCAGAAATAAGTCTCTCACAACATAATAAAAATATCAAAATCATACTAAACTCAATTCAGTGAAACCTTAGTCCTAACAATTAGGGGTGTTAGGTAAATCCTATTTTGCCACTTGCCCCTACTTGAGGTAATATCCTCCCTTTAAAATCATGTGACCTTCTCAAAATTCCAGTTTATCAACCCTTAAAGCCAAAATTCCAGTTTGTTAACACTTGAAGCTGGAACTTAGTTGTCTGGACAAATGTGATGAAACTATTTTGATACACTTCAGGTCAAGCTATAACCTAAACTTCCAAACAAAATAAGAAATATGATTATTTGGTTTGCTAGTGACTAATATACTTTGGCTGGAGGTTCCTCGATAAAAATCTAATAAAAAATCAGAGTTCAAGCTAATATTTCACAGAAATAATAAAAAGAAGAACAATGATGAAATTCTTCAATAAATTAATATGATAGGGCAAATGCAGTTCCCTCTCTATATCATCAACATCCAAGCAATTATGGCAGTGATTCCACAATTGAACTTCATTTGGTTGCCAAGAAGATGAGGAAAAAGAAAAGGAAAATAAAAAGGTAAAAACTCAAAACACCACTTTCAACTAAACAATTGCCGCATTGAACTAAGTGGAGCTCTGGTGATTATGTTGTTTTTCAGGATCCAGACATAGCAAAATTTAAAGACATGTTTGGTTCTGTTACCAGAAAACGGTTTTCAAAAACCAAAATTGTGTTGTGGTCAGTTGATAAATACGCCCTAGAATTCATAGATTGCATTTACTGTTCTTTTCCTCCATTCTCTCGGTAACCAAATAGCTACCACAAAACTAGACTCACCCTTGGTGCGTCCCTCTAAATCAAGTTTCTTCAACCTCCCGTCGCTCCCAGTCGCGCTAATCTTCAACTAAACCCTGTCGCCACCTGGTCCAGTCACCGGAATACAATCACCGTCCATCTCTGACGCGTATCGCGAAACGATTCTCTCCTCATCAACAACCATAGGCTCCAAATCACCGTCACTGTCCTGCGGCAGCGAGTACCGCAGCCAATCTTCCTCAGCTCCGGTCTCAGACAGATCAGCTTTGCTACGCTTTCCAGAACCGGGGGCATCTGGTCCGTCGGATAGGGGGCGTTTCTGGCCATTGACTTGAGGTTGTGAGAGTGGTGAAGGAGGTTCAGGGAGCTGTTCTTCTTCTTCTTCAGGGTAGGGTTCTGGGGGTTCTTGGTCTTCGTAGTCTTCGAGGTCTTGGTGGAGGTGAGAATTGGGCTTCCAGCCATTCGAGCTTCTTCTGGGAGGGGAATGTACATGTTGGCGTCCATTGATGGGTGAAGGTGGGCAGGAGAATGGTTGCAGAGAAGTGATTGAGATTCTGGCACTCGTTTGGCGGGAAAGTGAAGAGAATAGCGACAAAGCCGGGTTAAGGTGGTATTGGTGGTACTTAAGGGAAGGAGAAAAAATAAATGTTTAAAGAGAAATAATTTTCTTGCATTTGATTTTATTATGAAAAAATAGGGGAAGAAAATCTAGTATAATTAAAATTATTATTAGTTAATATATTTCAAAAATATTTAATCTTTATAAAAAAATAAAAATAAATATCTTAGTGACTTTAAAATTATTCTAGCATTTTCTGTTTTTCTATTTTTTTCTCCTCCATTTTTTCTCTATCATTTTTTTTTATAATCAAAGATAGTCTATAAGGGTATTTAATAAATTAATCTAATCACTCCATAACTTAATTTAAATTCATTAATTAGATATATTTAATAAAATAATTTAATATTATAAATGAATTTTAAGTAATAAGTCAAAAAAAATTAACTTATTTTTAATCTTTAATTTTTTTTTTATCATTTAATAATATATGGTAATGGTATATTTTACAAGTATAGTTCTACATCTACTACATATCTTTTATAATAAATGTTCATAGTTATCTCATATATTTATCATACTGTAAATAGATGTTTAACAAATAAAGTTATTGTTTAAGTTTAATAAAAATAAATACGAGTTAAAATTAATTAAGATAAATATTAATTAAAATCAGTGAAGATAAATATTAGTTAAAATTAATAAGAATAAATATATTAATTAGATGATTTATAATAAAATTTAAATTAACTTTATTAAACAACCTTAAATCTTAAAGTTTAAAATAAATAATAAGTTTTAAATAATAGTTTAAGAATAATTTAATTTAAAGTCAACTTAACTTATCAAGTAATAAGTATTAAATTTTACAAAACACCCTTTTAAGTGGTAAAAATTTTAATACCAAAATTATAGGTGCTCAATTTTATAAATAAAAAGTGTTTTGTATTATTTTAATTCAAAGTAGTAAATTTAATTTGAATATTCGATAATAGAAATAATGAAAGTTTGTTTTATTCTTTACAAATTTAAGGAATATTTGGTAAACTTAATACTTATTACTTAATGACTTAAGTTGACTTTAAGTTAAATCATACTTCAGTCATTGATTTAAAACTTATTACTTTAAGTATCAAGGTTGTTTGATAAAATTAATTTAAAATTTATTACTTAATGACTTAAGTTGACTTTAAGTTAAATCATACTTCAGTCATTGATTTAAAACTTATTACTTTAAGTATCAAGGTTGTTTGATAAAATTAATTTAAAATTTATTATAAATCATCAAATTGATATATTTATTCTCATAAATTATTATTTGGGTAAAGGAGATCAAATAACAATGGAGGTCATGGAGTAGCAAAAGTGATTATGAGAAATTATGACAAATGATGGTAAAAAAGTAAAATAAAGATGTAAATTTAAAAATGAGTTAATTGTTTTTACTTATTACTTAAAGTTGTTTTGTTGAATTCCTTTTTCAATGATGTACTTTTTTTTTATACTTATCAACAAGATAAAAAAAAATTGAATTTAGAACAGAATAGGCACATCATGGAGGTCATGGAGTAGCAAAAGAGATTATGACAAATTATGACAAATGATGGTAAAAAGTAAAATAAAGATGTAAATTTAAAAATGAGTTAATTGTTTTTACTTATTACCTAAAATTGTTTTTTACTTTAAGTTATTTTACCAAATATACTTAATTTACTTAACAACTTAAATTAAGTCATTAAGTCACTTTGTGTTATTAAATTGGTTTACTAAACACACATTTAATTTCATACTTATCATATGCTATTCATTAAATTTTTAAACATTGTGCATAATATTTCATGGAAATAAAATTATATTGTTTAAGTGAAATGGATAAATTTTTATCAATAATACAATTTTACATATTATGGTTAAAATTACTATATAATTAATGATTATATTTTAGCCATCATTTATTTGGAAAGACTATAGATTTATTAGTAAATTTTTCATGAAGAAAATAATTGGTATGAAACACTCATGCAGCACTTCATTTCACTTTAAAATTTTAGCTATAAGAATAAAATTAAGTAAAAGAGTTTTTATTATAGTTTAAATTATATTTATGGACCCCGCATTTCGGCTCATGCGCTTCTACTAGATGGCGAGCTCGATTTTTATTTTGAAAATGATTTTATTTATTAGAAAATGACTTGGAGTCACCACTTATTTTTGTTTTATTTTTAAAGGGTAAACAAAATAAGAAAGAAAACTCTAAGTATGACTCCTTATTTTGGAAAAAGTGGTATGTGAAAAACCGGATCGGGTTCGGGGGTCAGGTACTTATCGGAAAGGTACGGTAACGACTGTAGCACCCTCTAGTCCCTAAAGTTGGGTCTCTACTAATAAAATGAAGTTGACATGACAATTGATGAATGAATCAATGAATACCCTAAATGATCATGCACATATGAGAATTAGAACATGCAGAGAGAATGACCAAGACGCGAGTAAATACATACCTTGGCAATGAACCACCATGCACTATCAAGAAATGGGGTTAGTGCACAATTAATGAATACAAAATATAGCTCGTGTGTCACTAAACAGATAAAGAACCATCAACAGCACACATGGCATTCATTTTCAAATTCACTTTATTTTGGTGAAAATTTATTTGATGTTGGGTCCCCACCAAAGCCCAATTTATTTTGCATGGATCAATTCCCATAACTCCATTATTTGGAATTACGGGATTTGATTTCTTGCTTATTTTAAAATATTTTTTAAAAAGGGATGGAGAGTTGTGAATTAAATCATTTGGAAATCAGGTTATTCAGAAAAAATAGTTTCAAATGCATGCATGCAGATATGGACTGTGAAAATAAGCCAAGGTAAGTGACCGTGCATGGCCCTATAAGGATGGGACCTACATTTTGTGATGCATACTCAATGGCTTCTCACTATAATCATGAAGTGCATAACTCGCAATGATAGAATTCCATCTTACTATGGTCTTCTCTGGCATCTGATCATAGACTCACTGAACATCTCCAATGCTCCCACATTTACCATACATGTTCATCAGTGCTCAAGCCATAAAGCATCTCCATCTACACTTGTCTTCAAAGAATAAGAGTGTAACTGTTCTCTAGCAAAACTGAGCCTCAATTCAGAAGATACCTGAATCATGGCTACAAACGTCTAAAACCCAACATTAGAAGATTTTTGTCATGTCGTTAGAAACAACCAGAAAGCCTTGAAACAATCTCCAGCATTCGCACACGCGTCCTCCACTAAGTCCTCATAATTGGACGGCTTAACATATCTCTATTAACCAAGACTATGAAAATTCATTAACTTAAGCCAAAATTTTTTTAAATTTTTTAACGAATTAGCGACTGACATTCACACTAACATAAAAAAAGAAACCTTCACGAAAT
>JBAPGN010002408.1:0-14939 GCA_037355405.1 Vitis amurensis | reverse complement strand
TTCGCTAGATACGGCAAAAGACGTCGCCTAACGTTAGAGAAACACAAAAGGGACAACTGGATATGTAGGTAGGAATTTATGCATCCTATGTGGTATCTGCTTTCTTTCCTTAAATCATTTGTTGGATTTCATGTTATTTCCTGATTTCATAAATGTTTTAATGTGTTCATTGATTCGGTAATACTGCATTGATTAATGTTACCAGATATTGGAACGTATAATATGGACAGTGGAAAGATTCAATGGTTTTGTGTTTGTTGAAATGGTCATGGTTGTTGCATGCAAGAAGATGATGGAATTATATAGATGATATTATAGAATTGAATGGTGTAGGAAGTTTTTATGTGATGCCTACAGGCCATTATCAGTTATATATTGTTCATATGTGGGACCGTGGGGTCCTTTAGGTGAAAGTCCTTAAACCCTCGAGGAAGACACTCTTTGATGTGGGTGTTAGGTTGGTCCTACCCCTGGCGTTTTAGTCCCTAAAGACCACGGGGTTTCCTCCCTTGGGGTACTGAGTCCAAAAGAACAGGGTATGACTTGCCCTTGGAGTGAGTGTCTCAGAATAGTCATTCTTTATTGATCGTGTTCTTTCGGGGCCTAATTTTCTTGAAGTGAGAAATTGGGATGAAAAGAAATAAAGAAAATACTGAAGATGTAATGGCAAATGCCTGAGGAAAGCAAAATTTCTTTAGCTTCCTTCATGTTGAGGGATGAACTGACAAACGGGGGGATTAGATCTAGACTACTGCAGGATGTAAACTAAAATGGTTTGGATGCAATTTGAGGAGTTGTTTTTATCTAATTACTTTCCAGTACGTAATCGCGATTAGGAAAGACAAAAAGAGCCTGAATTATATACACGTGGTTCAACAGGAACATACGTGACTGGAACATGCGCAAGTTTACACAACTTATCTAGATATGCTCGAATCAATGTGGTGTGCCAGAATGAACAAATGCGAGAGTCTGAACACCAAGAGGTGAGAATTGAAGCATTAAAGCACAGTCGCGGTCCCTTCATGCTTCCGTAGCTATACAGTGAGTTTGATGCAGAGGGCTTTGGTATATAGAAAGGAAAGGAAGCTCAAAGGTTAGAAGCAGAATTCTAGGTTTCGGTGGTTCAAAAAAATCGGTGGGAACGAATTTCAAGCACCCAAAAGTGGACTCCATCACCCAACAACACAACCAAGAAAACAAGAAGCAGTTACTAGTGGGAACTTACAGATGGCAAGGAACCCAAGGAGAATGTGGATGAAATATGTCTGTGTATGGCGGACATCATTAGAGGGTGCATGCTCTATGTTCAGATACTAGACCGAGGAAGCCCGTCCGAACTAGGTCTACGTGAATTTCACGCAAGTAGCGCCTACATGCAGCGTGTCGTATACTCTTACCGTGGACAGTCCTGCCATCCGTAACGACAGTTTTCGAGAGGATCTACCACGAATCAAGGAAGCAATCCAGGAAGGGAACGAACTTTAAACTCTATACCGGGGTAATAATAATGCAGTACCGATGAAGCCTGTGCAAGAAGCCCAGCACGCAAAGAAGCAACAAGGGAGATTTTATGCGAATAGGGTCACAAAATCAGAGTCAAAATCTTGGTGAAGGATGATCTATGGTATAGTACTTAGGCACATGTTTTATTTATCCAGAGCTGACCACTCTTTTATTTCGTGCATCAATTTGCCTCCATTGCTAGAATAGAATTTGTCCCTTTCATTAGTTCGATTAGTGTTGAGACTCCTATGGTGGTAAGGTGGAAACCAAGTGGGTGTGTTGTGCTTGTTTACTTTATATCGGGGGTCTTGAAGTTACAATGGATTAGTTGCTTCTTGAGATTTTCATCCTTTGATGTAATTTGGGGATGGATTTGGCTTGCCCGGCAGTCATTGCTATGTTAGATTGTACTGAAGAAAGTAAACTCCAAACCTCTTTTGGTTCATATTTGAGTCTCTACAGTGATAGAAGGCTTAACATTTATTCCACTAATTCGAAACCTGGATGACAAGTGGTCAAGAAAGGATGGCAGGCACTATTTTCTTTTTAATATAAGGAGAGGAAGCAAAAAGATGACAACATAGATTGTATTCTAATGGTTTGTGAATTTGCTGATGTTTTTCCTAAAGAATTGCCATGTTTACCTTCTCAAAGAGAGATGGATTTTTCTATTGAATTGTATCCAGGTACAGATCCAATATCAATAGCTCCATATAGGATGGCTCCAGTTGGAAACTTAAGGAATTGAACACTTCAGGTGCAGAGAGTTGCACTAAAGGGTTTATCTCGGCCGAAGTACTTACCTTGGGATGCTCCAGTATTGTTATACAAGAAGAAGGTGGATCCTTGCGGATTATGTGTGAGATTACAAAATTGAATAGAGTGTGAAAACAGTAACGGTAAGGGTCACATGACGGGTAAACGTAAGGTGATGGTAACGATAACGTTGACAAAAAGGTCTAACGCGGAAGTGACGGTAATGGTAACGGTATGGTACGGTATGGTCACAATGACGGAATAACGTATACGGTGGATCGGTGACGGTACTGGTGCATGATTATGAACCCGGTAGCAGTGACAATAATGATCATGATGATGGGTAACAATGACGGGTGGAAGTAACGGTAACGGTGACAATGACAGTGCGTTAACATAACGCAAACAGAACAGTAAAGGTAATGGGTGATAGCTGACGGACTGGTGACTGGTACGGTGACAGTTCGTAACGTATAACGGTGATAGTATCGTAATGGTAACGGAAACTGTGACGTATGAAGGTAACGGTGACCAGTTAAACAGTATCTGGGTAACGGTGGACCAATAACGAAAACGGTATGACGATGACTTTAACGGTACGATAACAGTTGATGGTAAAGGTGATGATAACGGTGGCGAGTGACGGTGATGATCACAGGTGATGCGTGGTCGATTACGGTGACTCTCACAATAACGAGATTGTAAACTGTGAGACAATGGTAGATAATATGAGTAACGATTATCACGAACGATAATAGTAGACATTGCATAGAAACCAATATCGTTAATGGGTTAACAGAACGGTGAAGGGTAGTAGTAACAATATCGATAACGATGATGGTAACGGTGATGGGTAACAGTAATAAGTAACGGTGCTGTAGTTGATTACGATAACAGGTAACGTTACGGCTAATAGTGACAGTAATGGTGATGACGGGTGACGGTGACGATAATGCAAAAGTAACCGGTAATTGGTGACGGTGACCTTCGCACGTAAGGTTGACCAGTGACACCTCGGTAACGAAATTATGACAGGTAACGGTAACGCTGCTATAATAGGTAACATTTAACGATAATGCGATTGGTAACGTAACAGTGACGGTAACCATTGAAGTATCGGTAACTGGTGCTGGTGCGGTTAACACTTGACAGTAATGTGACTGTAACGGGTGAAGCAAGTAACGGATGACGGTAATAACGGATAAATGATAACGACGACGAGAACAATGACAGAATAGGTTAGATAATTGTAATGGAACCGGTGATGGTAACGGTAACTGTAATTTAATTGCTACGATGCGATGACGGTAAGATGTAAGCTAAATGGTTACAATAACGTTGACTAATAAACGGTGTGGTGATGGTGACGTAACAGATGACATAATGGTTACGATAAGTGGTAAAGTAACGATACAGTAACGGTGAACTGACAAGTAACAGTATCGATACGGTAACGATTACGCAATGTTACGCTGTTGACGAGTAATGAGGACGGTAACGTGATAGTAGCGGTGACATAATGGTAGCAGGTGACGATAACGGATAACGATATATGGCAACGTAATGGCAACGATGACGAGGTAAGTAGTGATTATAAACAATGATGGTCACGGTGAATGATCACGGTGCCAATGACCATTGACGGTAGTATAGTAATGGTAACGGGCAATAGTGACCGTAACCAGTAACAGTGAGGGTAACAGTAACGGTGGGAGCTGTTCAGCTAACGTAACAGTTACGTAATAGTAACAGTAATTGATTAACGTAACGGTAAGAGTAAATGGCCACTGTACTGGTAACGGTAAGTGGTGATACGGTGATGGTAACAGTGATAGAAACTATTCTGAATATATGCTGACTAACACGATGGCTAACTGGACAGTGGCATAACAGTGATTGGGACGGTAACAATGACGGTGACGGCTAACATCTAACGTAACGGTGATGGTCACATAACGGTATTGCTGATGGGTGACGGAAAGGGTAACGTAAGAGTTAACGATTGCGGGTAATCGTACACAGTCACGATCACGTGTAATTAGTCACAGTAACGGTTAGACGCAGGTAAAGTAACAATATTGGTAAACAATCACGGTAACGATGAGATAACAGTAATGGTAATGTTAAGAGATAATGTGACACTAACAGTGACGAAACGGTGACTCAGGTATCAATTACGTGACGGTAATGAGAAGGTGACGGTGACCGATAGTATGCAGTAACGTATCCGGTTAACAGTGATGGTAATAGAACGTAATGTTAAAGATTAATGTGATCGTAACAAGTGATGGAAAACGATTAACCAGTAAAGTTATTTGTGGCCGGGTAACCGGTAATCGTAATGGTGGACGATAACACATAAAATGACCGATGACGACAAACGGGTAACAATGACAGTAACGGTGACAGTGACGGTAGCGTGGTAACGATCACGGATCACGGTAACGATAATATAATGATATATGAAAGAGTAAGGTAATTGTAACGGTAACGGTGATGATAACGGTAACCGGTATCAATGACGATTAACCCTGACAGGTAACGGTTGACATGATAGTAACAATGACGGTGATAGTACTGTAATAGTGGCGATAAGTAAGTAATCCACGGGTGACCGGTAGCTGTACGGTTAACCGGAGTAACGGTGACGTAGCGATTAATCGGTGACAGAACGAGTTATTGGTGACACGGTAACGGTTAAGGGTAACGGTAGATATTAACGTATCGGGTGGTGATAGTATATGATAATGGTGATAGAGCCGTTAATTGGTGATTGACAGTTAATAGTGATGTTAACGATAATAGTGACCAGTATGTCATGATAGACGTTAACAGTGACGGTAAATGTAACGAATGATGGTAACGGATCAACACGTAACAGTAACTAGTGACAGGTAATGGTCACAATGACGGTAAAACGGTGACGATGTAGTTAACGGTAATGGTTGACAAGTAATGGTCATGATGACAGTAACATTTGATGACAATAATAGTTCACGATGACAGTAATGATAGCGGGTTATTAATAATGGTCACGGATGACGAACGTATGAGTAATAATAATGGTTCATGATGATGCGTAACACGTGATAGTAATATGACCGAACGATAAATTTGGTGAGCGGGTAAGTAGGTCACGGATGACAGGTTAATGTTGATCTCATGAGTAACGATAACGATGACTAACGTGACGGTAAATGGTCACGAAGTTGATGGTAAAATGATTGGTAAACATTAATAGTGACGATTACGGTAAAGACGACGGTAACGCTGTGACGGTAAACGGCTGTTGGTAATAGTGATAGTAAATTGTACATGGTAACAAGAATCGATAACGGGTAGACAGTGATAGGTTAGCAGTGACAGTAACGTGATAGTGAATGGTACGACAACAGTAAATGATAATGGTAACAGTTGACGTATAACGATGATGATCACGTGACGTGCCGTAGGTTAACGACAACGATAATTAGTGATATGATAACGGAATGTCATGATAACAATCACTTTAATTTGGTTATGCTATATGGTACGACAATGGTAACGGTGACGGTGACAGTAACGTAAGGCGTTTACGGTGATAGTAATGATAACTGTGGATGGGCAATGGTCACGATAAATTTCAAAATTAAAAACAACAAAAATTTCAACTAAGGTGACATAAACAGTGATGGTAACAGGTAACGATACATTCACATATAACAGGTAACCAGTAACGTTAAATGATCACTGTAACAATGACGAAAATGGTAATGGTAATGGTGATGGTAACGATGATGGTGACGGTAATGATGACGATAACGGATTACGAGGTAATGATGTTAAAACTATTACAGTGATAATAAGCGGTCAACAGTAAACGGTTGAAGGTGATAGGATAACATAATTACAGGTAACGATCACGGTCACGGTAACGCTCATAGTAAAGGTGACGGTAATGGTTATGGTCACGGAAACGGTAACGGTGTTGGTAACAGTATCAATAATAGTAACGATAACGAAAATGGTGACCATTTAAACAGAATAGTAAACGGTGACAGTTACGGCAAGACAATGACACCACGTAAGACAGTAACAAAAAGCAGTCACAACCTGGGTTTTTTTTTAATTAAAACAATATACTCAAATACAATATAAGTTCCTCTCAAAGATTATCGGGACAACAAAAATTTAAAATGTGAGCTTCCTTCTTGATTTTCGTGCCAAAGAGAGGGGATAGTTTAGCAAAACCCTATTATAAAAGACGCTGCATCTGTTTTAAAATTCGTAACTATTAATTAACAACAATAGTTTCTTTTCCACAAAAGAAACTAAATGTACTACATTAATTTGGCATATACCAAAAACCCCGATGGTTCACTACGAGTAGCCATACTACAAGTGTAACCTTAACAGAATATAATATTATTTACATCATTCCTACAAAAAGATTCAGTCTATAATTACAAAGGCAAAGCCTCAAAAAACACAAGTCAACACGCGAAGTAAGAGCCATCTTCATCTCACATAAAGCAATGCTACAACATTATGTTCCTACATAGGCCTTCTGACCTGCATTCTAAAGTGGAAGGGCATGCGGTTTTAGTTCACTACCAACTCAGTAGGAAAGTCTTATAACCATCCTAAAGCATTTACCCTTAAAAAACTTGAATTAAACATGTAATAAGCATCGCATAGATAAAAATTTCTATAACCATTAAAAAAAATATGCCAATCAGTGTCGAACATGTATGTTTGTTGTTTCATTCTTTGCTTTTCATTGGTCCATCCTTGTTCATAAGCTGATAAACTGTTCACCCGCACCAATAATATATATATTACTAATATATCAATATTCAATGCTTCCACAAGACACCCCACGGTCATATAATAATGGGCTATTCTTGGGACATTCACCCTAAGAGGCAAGTCAATACCCCGTTACTTGTCTTTTCGGGACTCATACCCCAATAAGGGTAGGAGCAACCCCCGGTTCTTTAGGGACTAAAAACCTAGCGACAGGACCAAACCCCAGTAACACCCACACGGAGTGTGCTCCTCAAGGGCTTAGGACTTTCACCAAGACCCCATGCGTCCCACATAAAGCAAATATGCAAAAGATTAATTGCTTCTAATAGCATCAATAAATACTTGCCCACCCAAATCAATTTCTCTGAATATCATCTGTATTTATTCCATATCCTTTTGTTCAATCAACGGACACCATGAACCATTTCACAAACAATTGAACATATGAATCTTCATACCAATCTGCGTTCCAATCGTCAATGATAACAATTTCAACATTTTTACAAATAAAAGCATAGAAAATGAATTATGAAAATTTCCAATAAATGTTTCAAGAAAAGATAGATACACTATGGGATAAGCATAAAATTCCCTTAACCTTACACGGACTTTTCCCTCTGTTATTCTTCTATGTAGCAATCTTTAACCTATACAAGGAACTGAAATGAACACATTAATTAGACTTCCTAACGATGAAAATGTATACAGATTTACTGATGCTAATTTTTTAATCTAATATTCTCTAACCACATTGCCTATAGGTTTTCAAATCCAAAAATTTTGAATTGAATTAAACAATATACAATGCATATTAAGTATTCCCAATTAAGTTAAACCAAACACTATATGGTTTTGATTTTTTTTTTCTCAAAGCCTAACCCATTCTTAAGCAAATCCAAGTGTCCAAATAACCTAATTAATCACATGTTTTACTAATCTATTTTTCAATTAAACAACAATTATACAAAGATTCTATGCTTAATCTTAATCAATTAAATAAAATATTTAGCATAACAATACTTTAACCCTTATTAATTGTGATTTTTAACTAAAACATGTTGTATAGCTAATTACACTCAACTTTTACCACCAAATTCACCATTTCAATTATGTATCAAACATACCATTTAGAACCAAATCAAACAATATACTAAAGTTAAACCAACTTGCTTACCTCAATCTACACTTTCTCTACTCTAGATTCTCTCTCTAACCCAAGCTTGTTGTAGCTAAAATGGTGCAAAAAAACGAGTCTGTAGACCCTTATAATAGGGCTCTCCATGCAGGCCAAGTAGGATGGGCAATCCACCCAAGTAGGAGAGGATGGCATGCACTTTGGCTCCAAACTAATTCCAACTCCCAATTTTGCACTAGTCTTCAAGTTATCAAAAATAAAACCATAATTGACAGACCATTTAAGTCTTTTAGGTTTTCAAAACTATAATCAGCCCCTAAAAACCTAATAAGCATGGTTAATTCATTAACTAATCTCAATTAACCTTAATCAAACTTTAATTCATCAGTAATCAGGATTAACACTAAACTAGTTTTAACACTAATTAAGCACGTTTAAAATTAAATACTAAGATAATCATTATTGCCTATTTAATTCATTAGTGCTAGGTATTACACTAACGGGTAATAGTCACAGCAACGGTTCACGTGTGGTACACAGTGACGGTTGACTATTTGACTTAGTGACAGTAACGTGTCCGGTAACTGTACGGTAATGGTTAATGGATTTCAGGGGTAATTGTAATGGTAACAATGAGAGTAATGGTAATAGTGACTATAATGGTGACGGTAACGATTATGGTAACAGTTACGATAATGATTCCAATAACGGTTACGGTGATAGTAGACGACGGTGTTCGCAGTAACAATCAATGGTAACGTATTATAGTACGGTAACAGGCTAACGGTAAATGGTAATGATGACAAGTGACGAGTAATCTAGTAATAGTAACGATGCATCTAACGTGTTCGGTGACGGGCTAACGGTCAACGGTCAATGTCGTAGTGACAGTCGAACGGAACTATGATGATAAATGACCGGTAACGGTAATGGTGACAGTGTATGCCGCGTGAACGGTAACTCGGATAACGGGACAGTGACGGTTGACGGTAATGGTCACGATGATGGTAACGGTAACTAGAACGGTACATGGTCACGATGATCAGTGAGGGAACGGTAACGATTGATGGGGTAAACCGGTAATTGGTGATTGAAAGGTGACGGGTAACGGTTACAATTGACGATAACGGTAATGGTCACTTTACACGTTATAGGGTGTAGTAAATTTGGTAACACGGTAACGCGGGTAACGGTAAAAGTAATGTTAACGTAACAATAACTGTAACAGTTAAAGACGTCCACGGGTAACAGTTAACAGGTAAGGGTAACGTCGACATGGTAATATGAACAATAAGTAACGGTGATAGTACGTAACGGAGAATTGGTTGACTGTAATGCAGCGGTCACGTGATAGGTAACGTATGAGGTTAATAGGTAATGGGATATGGTAACGATCCACGGTCAAGGTAACAGTGACGGTTACAGTTACTGTGACTACGGTAACGCTAGTTAACGGGTAATGGTGACGGTAACAATAATAGAAACATTAACGATAACGGTAACGATGACGGTAATAGTAACGGTAACAGTAACGATGATGATAAGCGTAACGGTAACAGTAAAGATAATGGTAACGGTGACAGTGAAAGTGACGGTGGCGGTAACAGTAATGGTAACACGGCTAACGGTGATAGGATATCGAAATAGTAATGGTGATGTAAGAGGTAAGCGTAACAGGTAAGTGAGTAACAGAATGATTGGAATTCATTAGTGACTGCAAGGGTAACGGTGATCATAACGGTCACAGTAACGGTGACCATAACGGTCACAGTAATGGTGACCGTAACGGTCACGATAACGGTGACGATGATGGTCACAATAACGGTGACGGTGACTCCAATGGTAATGGTAATGGTAACGATAGTGGTGATAGTAACGGTGACACTGACAGTAACAGTGATAGTGACGATAACGGTAACGGTGATAGTAACGGTTACAATAACAGTAACTATAACGGTAGTGGTAACGGTAATGGTAATACTAACGGTGACGGTGACAGTAACTATTACGATAACGGTGATGATTACAGTTAGGGTCACGATAACAGTGATAATTACGGTTATGATAACAGCAATGTAACAGTGACAGTAACGGTGAGAGTCACGGTAACAGTGACAGTAACAGTGATGATGATGTCCTAGTAGCATGCGCGATAAGGAAGGGAACAAACAAATAAGTTTTTGATGTGTAAAACATAGGATGAACACTCCAACATGGAAACGTACAGAATGAAATAGAATAGAACCAAGAAAATGGCACTCTAATGAATGGAAGCAATCAAACGAACAACGAATAATGTCTATTAAAGAACTAAAGAATGAACATCAGGATGTGAGGACTCAAATTGATGCCGAGAAAAAATGAACAAAGAAATGAAGCTTCAGATGGAATTGAATGAGGGAGATGAGACAATGAATCGTAAAATGGCGAGACTAATAGGAGGCAAAGAACAATAATAGAAACCTAGATCTAAAGCCTAGGATGGCTTGAAATGATTAGAACAAAGGAATAAACGAAGATAAGTGTGGATAAAAACACTAGGATTGCTTGCGCATAATAGATTGGAACGTGAAGAACTACAGATGAAGCAATTAATGAAACCTAGATGGAAGTAATGTCCCAATGCATGAAGACCAATGAAAAATAAAAATCGTAACAAAAACCATAAGATCAGAAGCTAGGGATGACTTCCCAATAGATTGAAAAATCGACAAAGGAAACAACAATAACCCTATTACACTTAACGTAGTATGGAAATCCTCAATGATTTTGGATACTATGAAAACTAAGAACGAAAACAAATCAAGACTAGAAACATACTGATGGCGTCAACAACGGATAAGAAACCCCAAAAAAAAGGGAAACAAAAAAACATCGGGGGGGGGGGGAAATAAAGATCTCTAGGTATAACATAGGATGACATTCCAATGATTCGGAAACCAAATGAACCAGAACATTAGATAACACCCTAGACCGATGGCAATCCTAAGTGCATGAAAACAAACAGTGAAAAAAAAGAGCTTTTAGATAGAAACATAGGTGACATAACAATCATGGAAAACTAAGAACCAAGGACGACTGATATAATAGAATTACCAAGAATGAGTCTCCACAATGTATAGAAGCAATCAATAAGCTTAGATAGAACCAACTGACAGCCATCCCAATGATGGGAAACCAATGGAACTAAAGAATTAACATAGATAGAGAACAAAGGCAAGTGTATCCTAAAGAATGAGAACGAATGCTAGATAGAATCATAATAGGGATGGACTTCCCAATGAATGAAAACCAAAAGGAAAAATAACATTGAACATAGACAAAAACCTTGAGAGTAACATTCAATGTTTTGGAACCAAAGGAGACTAAGAAACAAAACATAGATAGAAACATAGGATGGTAGTCACAACAACCGAGAAAACCATAGAACACACTAACTAGATCTTAGGGATAGAACACTTAGGATGCATCCCAACCTATCGGAGACAAAGGAACTAATGAACCATACATAGAAAACCTCCGAAGATGACGATCCAATGATGAGGAAAAGGGAGAGGAACAAACAATTAAGAACCTGGCATAGAAATGATAGATAGAAAACATAATGGCATTCCAATGAATAGAGAATTGAAATGGAGACAAAACTAATGACTTTAGAATGACACGGTAGATAAAACAATAGAAGATGGAGTCTCAATGATGAGAACCAAAAGGAGCAACAGAAATAACCTGATAGATGCGAAACTGGGATGCATCCTAATGATAGGGAAAACTTAGGAGGCAAGAACGAAACATAGATAAGCCTAGGAGTTGGCCGTGACTAATATTGAAAACAAAAGGAAAACAAACAAATAAAGCATGGATAGAAACCTAGCATAGCATTCTCATGATTGGAATCGAAGGAATATACAATGAGCATAGATAGAGAACCTAGGAGGGTCTCAAATGATGAGAAAATTACAAAGGAACAAATGAACAACCAATAGATAGAGCTTAGGATGACTTCCCAATGATTGGAAATCAAAGGACACTAACAATCGAACCTATACAGGAACGTAAGGATGGCATCCCAAATGCTTTGCGAAACCGAAAAGAACTAAAGAAGAACACTAGATACAAACTACAGATAGGATGTCACAATGATGAGAACCCCGAAAGGCAAACAATCGCATCCTAGGTATAGAACATTAGGATGACATCCAAATGATTGGAAAACCAAAGTAATGAACGAAAAAATTCAACATAGATTAGAACGCTAGGGATGCGCGTCCTTGAGTGATGAAAAAAAAAGGAACAAATAAATAAGCTTTATAATAAAACTAGAATTCTAGGATAGGACATCCATGATAAGGCGAAACCAATGGAACTACAGAAATAGAACATAACGAATAGAAGCATAAGATAGGTGTCCTAAAAGATGATAACGAAAGAGAAAACAAATAGTCTTACATCGAAACCGTTGGCATGGGCTAGAATAGAACAAAAGGAACTTTATAATGCATACGTGAAACTATGGATATAACGTACACCAATCGTTGAGAAACCAAAAAGATAAAACAACATAACTGTAGAAGTAGAACCTACAATGACTTAGCCATGAATGGAAATCATGGGAAATTAACTATTAACAATTAGACAAACCGATGCCGATAGCTATCCCAAATGTTTGGAAATCAAAGGAACTCACGGAGCGAAACAATAGTAAAACTGGATAGGAGTGTCATAATACAAATGAGAAACCCACAAGAAACAAATGCCGATAGAATCCTAGGTAGGAACCGTTAGGATTGGAAAATCCCATATCGGGAAAAACCAAAGGGAACTAAAAATTGAACATACATAAACCATAGAGATGACGATCTTTGTGCCATGAGAAAGCAGAGGCAGTAACAAGAATAAGCATTAGAATAAAAAAACTCGGGTGAACATATAGATATGAACATTAGGATGAGTCATCAATGATGAGCAACCGAAAGGAAGCAGAGAATAAGCTTTAGATGGAAACTAGAGATGCATCCTAATGATGGACCTTAGGAAGACAAGAATCCAACATAGATAAAGCCTAGCGATGGCAGTGCATAGTGATGAGGAATAGAACAAAACTATCAGATAATGTAATGGATGTTCTAGGATGCTCTAATGTGGAAAACCGAAGGAACTTACAATTGAGCATGAGATACGAGCCAAGGACTGGCGACTCCAATTGTGAGAAATAAGGGAACAAATGAACAATCTTATATAGAGCCTTAGGTATGGACTTGCCCAATGGATTGAATAATCAGCAGGAACTAACAATACCTAATAAGAACGTAAGGGAAGTTCCATAATGTTTGGAAACCAAAGAAATAAGAACGAACATAGAACAAAAATACAAGAGGCATCACCAAAAGGCATGAGAACAGAAAGAGAAAACAAATCGACTAAATCCTTGGTAGACGTAACATAGAGATCACATTCCTAATCATTGGAAACCAAATGAACAAACATTCAACGATAGTAGAACTGAGGATGGCTTTTCTGTGATGAAAAACAAAAGGAACGAAAAGAAATAAGCTCTTAGATAAAAACGCTTGGTATTAGAAAATTTGGCTGTATGCCCATTGATGGTGTCACAATGAATGAGAAGCCAAAGAAACAATTGATATAACTATAGGAGAACTAGGATGGCATCCCCAATTATCGGAACAAAGTAACTAAAATGAACATATAATAGAACCCAGAATGAGCACCGTCCAGTGGATGAGATAAAAGAGAACAAAGAAATAAGCTTAAATAGAAACCTAAGGAATCACATCCTAATAGATAGGACACTAAAGAACTGAGAATGAAAATAGATAGAAACTAATGATTGAGTTCATAATGGATGAGCGATCAAGGGGATGAACTCCATGAGTGAGGAACCCAAAAAGGCACTAACAGAATGAACGATAGATAGAACTAGGATGTTGCCCCAACAATTAGAAACCAAAGAATCTAAGAACGAACAAGATAAGAACTAGGAATAGGCATCGAAGATGAGGAAGAAAGCAAAGGACCATATGGATAAGATTAGATAGGCACCTAAGACGGCATCCCAGTAGTGAATAAATGTGAACCAAGAGGAACTATGAAATGAATTATATATAGATATGTAGAATAGGATGGCTCCACATGACAACAACCAGAAGAGAATCAGAAGAATCAAAGAAGACATAAACTCGGATCACATCCTAGAGAATGGGAACCTTAGGAAGTAAGGATATTGAAAAACATAGAACAGAAAATGGAATGCAAACGAAATGAAACTAGGGAACAAATAATATTACCTTAGGATAGAACCATGTTAGAACTTCCAATATAATTTAGGAAATCTAAAGGTCACTATCAATGAACATAGACAAACCTTAGGAATGGCATCCAAATGTTTGTGATAACCAAAAGGAATTAAGAACAAACATACAAAACTAGGATGTGTCACAATGGATGAGAAACTAAACAAGATAACCTTAGATAGATCCTTGCATGGCTCCCAATAATTCGAAAACTAAAGAACTAAAAATAAACTAGCACAAGAACCTAGGAACGAAAAAATCCCAAAGTAAGGAAACCAAAGGAACAAAGAATGAACATAGATAAAATAGAAAACTATGAAAAAGGGTGGCGGTTTCAACAACAAAGAAACCAAAGAACAACCAGCTAAGCTAGGTTGAAACCTAAGATTGAATCATCACACGATCAGAACTAAAAGGAACGCTAACCTCTTGAAATCCTCTGG